>JACCEG010000344.1:45198-171032 GCA_014065205.1 Tuber brumale | reverse complement strand
CTGGCTTGAGCACCTTCGACGCGGCGGCTACCCTCTCCCACGAGGTTCAACTGTTCATGCGCCCGAGGCTGAAGGTCTCGACCCTCTTCCTGGACATTAAGGGAGGCTTCGACAATGTCTCAGCCCCGATCCTCTGCAACAGACTCGCCACCAAGGCAGTCAACCCTTATATGGTCTCGTGGATAAGGTCCTTCCTCCACGGCCGCTCTTGCCGCCTGATCTTCCAAGGCGCACCCCAAGTTTTCTCACCAGTCTCCGTCGGTACCCCTCAAGGCTCCCCGATCTCCCCCCTTCTTTTCGTCATTTATGTCTCAACCCTTCACTTCCCGGTCCCTAGGGGCCTCATCCTATCCTACGTGGACGACTTCGCGGTCACGGTCGCATGGAACTCCTACCGGAGAAACATTCAAAGGCTGCAGGGCATCACCAACACACTCCAGCGGAAGGCTGGCAGACTAGGTGTGTCCTTCTCAATCCCGAAGACCGAGCTCATGCACTGGGAGACCCCCTCCCAGAAAGTCCCCCCACCCCAAATCCCGGTCAGGCTGGACAACCTTGTTTTCCGCCCCTCTAAACTAGTTCGTTGGCTCGGTTACTGGTTCGAGCCCTCCTCCACCTCAGGCACAAGGGGAACCACGTCCCACTTCGTCAGAAGACTTGGACTGGCCCAGGGAGCCTTCTCCACCATCAAAAGACTGTCCAGGCCGGGTAAAGGCCTTCCTCCATACCTCTGCCATCGACTGGCATCATCCTTGATCTCCCCGATCCTCCTCTACGGAGCTGACCTCTTTTCACCGCGCCTTACCCTTCTTGACCGCATGTCGGTCTTTTGGAGGTCGGTCCAGAGATGGGTCACGAACTGTTTTTCCTCGACACCTGTCGGCATCCTAGCTTGCGAATCAGCCCTCCCCCCAATGCCCCTCTTGCTACGTCACCGCCAAAGACTTGCGGCCATTAGAATGGTCTGCCTCCCGCCTGAGGCCAACCCGGCAACCGCCAGGCTCCACCCCACGTTCCCATCCTCGTCCCCCTTCAGGGCCCTCGACGACCATCGCCACTTTACGCGAGGTCTGACGTCGGTCTATGCCCCCCTCTCATGGAGGACGTCTGTCCCCTCCCCGCCTATAAGAAAACACCTCCCGATCGATGCCATTGCCCATCGGACCCTCCCCTTCCTCCCCGCTTCTGGCCCTCTACCGGTGGCCGCCCCCGACCTCCTCCCACCTGCGGGTCTCCAACTGGCGACAAGTGCCCCCTCATACAAGTCGATCAAGCTCAAGATTAGATCGGCGCTACTCAATGACTGGAACGACCAGTTCCCACCGCCCCCCACCTACCCCTACCCCGCGTCCCTTTCCCCCCACCCGTTCATGGGGCTTGGAAGGTTTATGGCGGGGAGGATCCACCAGATGCGCTCAGGCAAGAGCTACCTAGCTGCCCACCCATCATGGTTCACTGAAGAACCCTCTCCCCTCTGCCCGCTTTGCGAGGAAGAAGAAGAAGACTTCACCCATGCCATCCTTTACTGCGAGTCCCGCAAGGAACCTAGGGAGCGCCACCTCCGAGGCTTCACTTCGATCGATTGGGACAGCCCACTCTGGACAAGCCCCCCCATCCTCAACGCCCTCGCTAGATACATAAATGTCACAGCGACGGGATTCCCACCAGGCATGCCCCCGGCAGAAAGGGACCACCTGCTCGACCCAGACGCTGCAGTGTCTGCACTTCCAATCCACGGCTTCGCCCCCTAGGGGCACAAGGCCTTTACCCGTTTTGTTTCTTTACTTGTTTGGAGAAGTATTTTTCGTTATGATTATGCGCCTTGTTGTTTTATTTCCTTAGGGATTTCGTGTCGGCTATCGGACACATGTAGGAGGCTTTTATAGTTTGGTGCGATGATTTCTTTTGTTATTTGCGAGTTTTTGAGATTAAGGTTTTGTTTATGCCATAGCTAGCGCTGCATGCAAGTTCTTGTACCATAAATCAACGAATACATGATGATAAAAAAAAAAAAGAAGTCCGAGTAGATAGGCTCTTCACGCTTCGTTCTAAGTTATTTCCTTACTTATTACTTTATGCTTTTACGAATATAAAACCTTTACGCTCTTTACGAATACCTACCTACGAGAAGAAGGACTCTGGTACAGAGTCGAGTTGAAGAAAGAGTACGATAGGCGATAAGGACTAGAGACACGAGAGTCTCCCCCACCTTATCGTAGGCACAGGCCTAAGAACTATCGTCAAGCGAGAGAGAGAGAAGTATCGTCTACCCGTTGCTAAGAACTGATACCGGTTCGGGATCGTAACATACTTGGACAAGAGAGGGGGCCATCTTGATCGATGAATAAGAGCGTCCTGGGAGCTATTACATCAAGTGTGAGGTGATTCTTTATCAGTCGCAATGCGTTGGGAGATTTTCAGAGTGGCATAGTGTACTCAGATATAAGTCTGATAGTAGATGACTTGTGGTTCTCTGAGGAGCTGTAAAGGTACTTGGTAGGGAAGGTGGAATAGAGGTGAGCTGTTACCAGGTTGATCTCTAGCGGGAGGCAGACTAGCCTAAGAGCTGCTTAACTGTTGGTGGTAGGTTATGAGAATGGGGAGGGGGGGCAGTGCTGATTTGCAGGCTAGCAAGCCCATGGCTATGAATGAGAAGCAGTTTGTTACCCATCTCTAGACTGTTCTTCAAAAGATTGACATACTGTCAAGCATTGTGAGGCTGGAAGGAAAAAGGTCTAAGCTGTAGAGCAGAATAGGGGCCACTAGCGAGATGGCTAGATGATGGCAGATGAAGGGGGCTAGCCCTTTGCCTTATCTGGATAGTCTTCTTATGGTGGCCAGCCTGCCCTGTATTAGGGCAAGCCGGTGAAAGAAGTAGGATGTTGTGTCTTTAATGTATGAGGTTGTTGTTGGTTTGAACCAGTAACCTAACCAATATAGGTGACTTGATGGGTAGAAGAGCTGCCTGTCCAATAGGACCAGGATCTTTTGGGGAGGGATCTTATAGGCAGGAGTTGACCAATGAATAAGCTCAGTCTTTGGAATAGTAAAGGACATGCCAATCCTTTTTCCCTTATGTTGGAGAGAGCCCACCAGGCCTTGGAGCCCATGGACATTTCATCTGTAGAAATTAGAAGTAACAGTGACTGCAAAATCATCTACATAGGATAATATGAGGCCTCTAAAGATGGGGAAGTAGAGTGTTGAGATATAGATGACAAAGAGAAGGGGGGAAATTGGTAATGCCTAGGAGGTGCCCACTGAGACAGGTATAAATTTGTTGGAAGAGGCTTGGAAATTGAGGCAGCAGGACCTTCAATGGAGGGGCAACCTTATCCTGGATACCATGTAAGAGTTGACCGCCTTGGTGGCAAGTCTTTCACATAGAGAGCATGAGCAGACATTGTCAAAGCCTCTTTTGATATCATGGAAAAGGGTTGAGACCTTCAATTTTGATATGAAAAAAGTTTGAACCTTGTGTGCTAGCATGGTGTATGCGTTGAATGTGCTGCGAACAGAGAAGGAGCTATATTAGTTACTAGTGAGGAGGTTTAGGCAGCGAGCCAGGGCAGATAGTCGGTTTGCTATCATCCTTTCCAGGATTTTGGATACAGTCTCGAGCAAAAGTATGATTCTGAATGAGACTGAAGTATTGTAGGATACCGTTCCAAGTTTGTTTAATACTATCCCATTTGCCTTTTACAGGAAGAGTAGGTAATACTCAAACAATTCTAGAGGAGTGAGAAGGAAGGTAAGGGGAGAGAGGTTGTGTTAGTGGACCGGTTTCCATACAGAATAAGAGATAGTGTAAGGACCTGGGGCAGAGGAAGGACTGGAATTTCTAAGAATGTCAGCTAATTCCTCAGCTGAGAGCAGGAGGACATCTTTGAACACACTCAATATGGCACCAGGATCTTAGGAGACCTTGGTATGGAAGATGTAGGAGATGAGGGCCATGTTTATTTCTGACAGAGGATTTGCACTGGGGATTTGTGGGAACCTGCTGTGGGTATGCGGAAGGTGAATCTTTTCGCCGTCTATAGAATTTGTGGGTTGGCTGATTCAAGGCAGTTGCCCCAGTAGTTGAACTTTACCTTGTTGATCTGCTAGAAGTACATTCTTCTTGCAGTCCGAATATTTTGAGAGGTGGAAGGGAGGAATAATCATTGGGTAGACTAGACCGTAGAGTGTAATGCTGCCCTTCAGGCTGTTAGGTCAGGGGACCACCAGGGCTTAAAGTAGTAGGAAGTCCTCTGCACAAGGATACTTGACTGGAGTGTTGTTGTAAGTATAGCTAGAGCTAGGTCAAACCAGCTAGCTAGGCCACTGGGAGTGGGAAGGTGGAGATGTGGGGCAAACATTGTAGTTTTTAGTGAAGGGAAGACTTTTTCCCAATTGATTTTGGACCAGGAAGGGGAGGGTAGGGGTGGCCTCTTTATTGGTGCCAATACAATAATGAGGATCAGAATGTGTTCTGAGCCTGAGGTGGGCTGAGGGGTACTCCGGCTTTCGAAGTCCTGGGCTAGGGTGTCATTAGTGAAAGCGAGGTCGAGTGCGAAGAGCCTCTGGTTTGGAGCAAAGGGGAAGTATGTCAGGGTACCAGGCATGTTTAAGAGAGAGTAGCTATCTGGAGCTGCCCTCTCAAAGTAGGGGGTAGATAATGATACCAGTTCCATGACAGAGAGCCCCTGTCTAAACTGACTACTAGACTATTTTTTTTTTTATTTTTTACATTTTTTTTAATTTTAATTCTTTTTGTTTTCATATGTTTTATTTTTATTTAGGGTACAAAATTCTGCACGCAGTGCTATCTATGGTATAAAACAATCCCCATTCCTCCAACTGCCTGGCCCGGCCATATCCCCAAGACCCTCTAGTATGAGCCTAACCGCACATCTCCGCTGTAAAAGCTCCAACATGTGTGAAAAAAAGAAGAGAGGATATCAGAACGAAGCAGGAGAATATAAGAAGGTAACTGTTAGGCACATGCAAATCTGTGACAAGAAATGTGCACAGACCCTCAATTTACAGAGTGCCAACACACCCCTCCGGCCCCCTTATGGGGCCCGCATGTCTTGAGCGAGATTTTGAGAGTTGTGTCCCATGACTAAAGTATCACCTCAATGAAGCCCACTTGATAACACCATATACGTCACCGCCATCCATCCAACCGCTTGCTGTTCACAGGATATATGGGAGGGGGCCTTTGGTGACATTTGGAAAGTGGATTTTTTGAAGAATTCCATCTGAGGCGCATTGAGATAGTTGGCTTCAAGGTTAGGCTTCCTACACTATAGGCTGAAGGTGATGGGATGTTTTCAGCGAAATACTCCAAAAGGATGTTCTAGTAGTAGAGGCTATTAAAGGCATACTAGATCCACCCATACCCTTCTGAGATTAGCTATAGGTTGGTTGGTCTTAGTAATAGGACCCCTCTACAGAGGCCAGTGGACTAAGGAGAAGAACACTCATAAGGGAAGACCTAGATAAGTCAGAGACTGTTAAAATGTTGACATGTTGGGCTCGGACTTGCAATTGGCACTAGGTGGCCAGACATGTACTTGATCACTTCATGACCAAAGAGACTACTGGAACGATAGTCAATAAGACCAGAGTAATATAATAGTCTGTGCAGATAACTAGGTTGGAGGCCGCTGTTTGGTATAACAAATAGCGAAGTCATCTCAAGAGAGGAATACTATTCCATAATTGTAAAAGGGTGTGATAAGTTTCAGAGTCAAACAGTGCTCACACTTGTAAGATTCTGGATGTTTGTGTATTAAAATCAGAGTGGTATCTGGGAGGCATAGTAGTTAGAAGTAGTCCGCGAACACTCAGACACGGGATATAAACATTAAAGTGCCTCCTGAGCTTTACAAACATCCTCAAGCAACAGAGAAGAGATCTTGTCAATATTGAATTGTTTACCTCATAAATCTTTGCCTTATTTATTTTATTGCGACGAGCCTTGCTTGACAGATTCTCCAAACAAAGATTTTGGCCTACATCCTTCTGTTATACTGGTGATCAGCGTCTGCCTAACAGTATATTGATAGTTCTCATATTATCAAGTGTCACTATATGAACTATGAGTTCGCTTCTAACTGCACCCACAGCTCACACTTCGATTACATTTTCGAAACAGCTTACTGTCCCATTTACATTCATACATTCGAAGAAATCTTCAATACTGAGCTATTCGACATGATAGAAGAGCTTACTAGAGAACTCACATGGTTCACAATACCTTGCGTGATTCCAATGAGGGATCAATGCAAGCGCATATATCGCACCTGGCATGGTTCGAACTTCGAGTAGAGTTCTACTGAGTCGGAAGACCTCGTCGACTGAAGTACCCGGTACTCTATAGTCGAAAATCCAGGTTCAGTTAGACAAGAACTACCTCCACCCTTGGCTTGGGCTGAAGAATATACATGTACTATACGTACATCTTGAACCTCGAGAAAAAGGAAAATCAGGTCCTGAATCCAGAATCAGATTGCCCGAACCCTATTTTACCTATACCTCTAGAACATCTCAGACCTTGCATACCTTATATACGGTTTCTTAAACCATTTAAAGGATATCAACAAATCAGTTAAGAAGTACGAGTAATCACTCATCCAGAATTATTAGAACAATTAGGCTATCTGGAAAGAATCACAAAGACCAATATACGTCAAGACACGAGACAGAGAATAACGGTAGGAGAATCTATGGACACCCGACCAAATGTGATGGGAACTGATGATTCGGCTATACATAGCCCCTTCCCAGTAATACCTCAAGAGCTACAATTCCAGAGAGGAGTTATACCCAATCCCTCTCACCAATCCTCTAGTGTCGCAAGCACACATCGGATATCACAATCCTCCAATCCAAAGCCTGGAGGAGACCATGCTGCAAACATAGCCAAGCTGGCTACACATCTAGAGATAATATTGGGTCGAATAAGGCAAGATATAGATATCTTGCTCAACTAAGTCAATATTACCTTCAAACATTTGAAGAGAGTCACTTAAGACAATACTTTAAAATTAATTAAGGTTTAACAGCAACTCACCGACAGACAGGATGTCCATGACAATAATATTACAATCATGTTGATACAGCTGGCAGGTGTGAAACTAGAGGTCCAGGGTATCCAAGAGGAAATACTACGAGAAGTGGCCAAGAAGATAGCCGAACAGGATCAGCGGCAGCAAGCCCATGAAAATGTAACTACCCAGTTACATGGTAGTCTAGGTCAGCAAAGACAGGAAGCCCTTGCACGGGACCAAACTCTGGGAAAATTAGTGTCACAGCTCCACCGCGAGTTCAACCTCTTCCACAACTAGACAGGAACCCAGGATAAAGACTTCACAGTGTCGCTGGTAGACATACATGATAGCTTGCGAGAGCAACGTACAATCTTATGCACATCGCAAAGGAAGCAAAAGAAAATGGCCGAAGATACCATAGAAGCTGTCAAGTCCTTGGTGAAAGCCATAAATGATTTGGCAAAGACAACCATGGAATCGATGAGACCGGTTCCAGCACTGCTACATTCAGTCCCCGAAGAGGAGAATGACGAAGACTACTATTCTCCACCTATATGTAGGGAGAAGGGGAAAGGCAAAGAAGCTGCTAATGCATCCCACTTAAGAGCCCAGGGATGTGACCCAAGAGATCCTATTGACGATGATGGCGATGCTTATGAGAGAAGAAGAAGGAGAGGAAGTCCTAGCCATGGTAGGCGAGGACAGATACCTGATCAGTCTGGTATGGCAGAAACACTTACCAATGCGATGGCGCTAAATATTAAGCGACGGTCAGAACCACCGTTATTCTTTGTGGATAAACCCGCACAAGATATATACACGTGGATTATACAATGCAGTGACTATTTCGAAAGAAATCCACGGATTTGAGAGGTTGCCCGAGTACAAGTTATATACACGCTCAATGGTACTAAGGGAGACATAGTACTTCCTTACACCATTTGGTATCAGAAGGCTATGGACGAACTTCATCGAGAAACCCAGCAGCCAGAACTGTCTATGCAGGTGCGCTTTGAACATGATATGATCAAGCGATTTGCCCCCGTTGAAGCCGATAGACTAGCGCTTCGAGGTATGAAGCTAGTCGAGTATGAGGGCAGTATGGAATGTTACCTCACGGTCATGCACAACTTAAACATCAGGGCAAGTCTGACCGGAGAATCCTGAAGAGAGGATGACAGAAACAAACTTGCTGAACAAAGTGTCCACATGTTGTCAGCCCTGCAATATACGACGGATCAAGAATTGGAAGAAGTGCTCTGGCTGTGGGGTCAATCAGAAGAAGCACTTCTCGCTAGAGAAAAGCTCACGAGAGACAAACTAACTAAGGCAAAAATAGTCCAGGAGGTCAAAAGGGAAGACTGACAGGACTTAAAACTAAAGCGACAAAAGGATAACAAACCTTATGTCAGGAGAGGTGGAGGCCTACCATGAAAATGGAAAAGAAACAAGGAGCCAGAAAAACCTAGGAAGAGGTTGGGAGTGGCAGCGAAGACCAGCCATACAAGCTTTGACCAGGCCTATACCGTGTCCCGTAGACTTTGATAGACACTCAGAGGCGAGATGGAGATTGTACACATTGTGGAAAGAAAAACCACACCTACCAGACATGTTGGGAAAATGCCCATAAATCGGCGGGGAGAGTCAGCTCAAGACCGTTGAAAATGTGAATTCATCGTGCACAGTCAGCTATTATACCGCCTGAATTAGGATGCCGCGTCACTTTCATCCTGGAATCAGCCTAAGCGAATAAGATCTGAGAACTGGTGGATGACGAAGAATTTACTTTGGTCAGTTCATTGGTACTAATGGTGATGGCGTCTGGGTATTCAGTGTCTATATAGAACTAGGATTGAAATGGGAACTCTCTTTGACTGGGCTGTATTGGGTACCGACACGACAGGGATCGGGTATTCGGTATACAACTATGGGAGTTGAAACTCAAAAAGAATAAAGCGGCATGAAGCAAGTCTCTCATTTCAAGATCAATGCGGGTAGGCTCCAAGTGAGGGGACCACACGAGGGACTTGAGAGCGCGAATACAAGAATCAATATATGGAGAGTCTTAATCGAAAGAGAGGATAGTAAACATGTCCGCATGGCCCGTGAGTCAGCAGTACGAAGTGGCTCAAGTCATCTGCTGGCCACCTGCTACTCGTGTGCAAGCAAGTTACTATACCGAAGAAGTTGGTACATAGCAATGCAAGATATAACTGATAACAATACATGACAGTGGGACATCCAACGCGGGCCATTCCACCTACAACATGAGTCCGAGTTGTATTATAAGTATGTACTATCTTGCCTTCTGGCCAGAGTGTAGGATAGGGATGTACTGCTTTGGTGCGCAAGGCCCCTCTGCAGAAGCTGGACAGATAACCGAAACCCTAAGGGAAAGGATCAGTGAAAGTGGGAACCCCACACCAGGAGAGTAAAATGGTTAATAACCACCTGAAAATCTCCTATAATCCTAAGTTTGGTGTATTGGGAGAAGGCATCCAGCCTGAAAACTGGTCATACGCAATCACCTATTGGTGAAATGCCGCTTAGTATTTAGGCCCTGATTGTTAGAGCTAAAGAGTTACTAGTTCGTCTGAGGAGACCTCAATGGTCAAAAGTACACAGGCGTAATAACAAACATCTTGTTACCTATACCCAACACCTATGATGCCTAAACGCAAGAACCAACAAGGACTTATCCGCGCCAAGCATGCGGAATTAGACACTCCAAAACTAAAATGATACAACTGTTCTGAGGGGATCGCTTACCTCCATATACACGATAAATGATACAAAGTTAAAGTCTTTTTGACTCTGGATTCAATGTAGTCCTTATCAATAAGGACCTAGTTGAAGACCTTCACATTCCTATTATGGAATACAACAATGCAGTTAATATCTTAGGCTTTGATGGATCATCGGCCGCCTCAGAAGAGAAGTGTTATACCCTACCTATAAAATTGGAAATTGGAAAAAACCAACACATCTCTGAAGTGTCATGTGAAGTGGCTAAAGCAGGTCATTATGGAATGATAATTCCATTTGAATGATGGCATTGAGAACATCCAGTGTCTCACATAGAAGATGCGGAAAATTGGATCTTCTCCACAAAATGCTGTGAAATCTGTGTGGAAGAAGATGAAGGAATAGCAGATATGTTTGAATATGAAGAATCAGTAGCTTGGGATCGTATGGCATGTCGCATCGGATCAATCGGAGCCAACGAAAATACAGTGGAACTCGAATCATTACCGAAGGAATACTGGCATTATAAACATTTGTTTGAAGCCCAGATGGCAGAAAGATTAGCCCCAAGACAAATGTTGGATTACAAAATCAAGTTGATTCCAGCATCAACTCCCCCCTGGGGTCCGATATATCCACTATCTGAAAAACAGCTTAAGGCTTTACGGGAATACTTGGAAACCATGATCAAACAAGGAAAGAGCACGTGGAGCCAATCATTAGCAGGAGTACCCATATTATTTGTAGCTAAACCAGATAGCAGATTACGCCTAGTTGTGGATTACCGAAATCTAAATAGGATTACTATCCTCAACAAACATCCCCTTCTACTAATGTCCGAACTCTGAGACTGAGTAGCCAGCGCAAATATCTTTACTAAGTTAGACCTTAAAGATGGTTACCACCTGATTAGGATAGAAGAAGGAGATGAAGGGAAAATGACATTCTGTACAAGATATAGACACTACGAATATAAGGTCATGCCTTTTGGATTGGTTAATGCTCTGGCAACTTTCCAAGATATGATGAACCAAGTACTTGATAAATATCTTGATGTGAGAGTTGTGTATTACCTTGATGATATTCTTCTTTACTCAAAGGACGAAAAGGAACATATCAAGACTGTCAAAATGGTTTTACAAGGTCTATGAGACTTTCAATTAGCGGTATCACTAAAGAAATCAACCTTCCATGCTACAGTGGTAGAATTCCTCAAATACATAGTGGCAGTCAGAGGAGTGTCAATGAGCACCCGCAAGGTGGAATCCATAATGGTGTAGAAAGCACTAAGGTCGGTTCGAGAGGTACAAGTCTTTATTGGATTCGCTAACTTCTACCTACTATTTATTAAAAACTTCTCCGCTATTTACAAACCCATAACCAAGACATTACAAGGAAATCCTAAGAATTTCAATTGGGGAGTTGAACAGGATACGGCGTTGGAAGAATTCAAACACCGATACACTACAGCTCCCATACTCCTCCACTTCTTTCTGAAAAGAGAAACAGTGGTGAAAACCGACTCTAGCAATTTCATACTCGCTTGCGTCCTTTCTCAATACTTTGAGAAAAGGTTACATCTGGTAGCGTGCTATTCCAGAAAACTAAAATCGGCGGAGTGCCATTCTGAGATTCTTGATAAAGAACTTCTCACAATCCTCGAAACCTTCATAGAATGGAGACACTACTGGATCGGAATGGAAAAACCATTTACAGTCTTTACCAATCATCCGAACCAGTAATACTTCCTCACCTCGAAAGTCTGGAGTGGCCATCAAATCTGATGGGCTCAGAAGTTAGTGGAATACAATTTTCGCATTGTATACAGACCAGGCGCGAAGGGCAGAAAGCCTGATATGTTAAGCAGACAGCTGGAGTAGCATCCTGAGGAGGGAGCTACGCATCGTGAACAGAAAATTTACGAAAACCAAAAGATTTCTTTGTTTCATTAGTAGCCAGGATAGGCGATAAAGGAGAGGACTAGAATGGAGATAAGGATTTGGATTTGGAACCTTGAGGAGGTGGAAAAAAACCTATGATTAAGGTCAAGAGATTGAGCAAAAAGGCATACTTGCCAACAAAGGGCTCAAGAATAGTGGCAGGACATGACCTATATGCCATAGAGGATGACATTGTCCCGAAATATGGACAAGCATTAACAAGGATGGGGATAGCTGTGGGGCTACCCGAAGGAACTTACTGAAGAGTTGCTCCAAGAAGTGGATTAGTAGTTCAAAGTGGAATCTCTACCGGAGCAGGAGTAATCGATGCTGTTGACACCAGTAAACTCAAAGTCGTACTATTCAACCATAAGGATGTGGACTGCCAAATAAGAATGGGCAATAGTATAGCTCAGTTGGTAGGAGAAAAAGTCAATACCTCGGACATGATAGAAGTGGATGACTTAGGAGAAACAGGCCGAGGAACCGCAGGATTCAGAAGCACCGATATAGCAACCAGATCCTTGATCATGAAGGAACAGGAACCTAGCATCAGCTACCTACAGGCATCAGCTAAAGACACTAAACATTGGTATGATATTCCAGAAGTACCAGAAAAGGTTCTAATGTCAAATGCCATTATCCTACAAAAACATATGCAGCAGTTCAATTCTGAATACTTAAGTGAGATACAGGCAGCTATCAGAACAGACACTACTTGGAGGCAATGGAGAGAAGAACTCATTAGATTATGAGATGTGGGAAAAGATTTCCTCAAGGACTGGACCTTAACCAATGATCTACTATATTATAACCAAAAACTATTTGTACCAAATAGCTAGGAGCTATACACTATGATCGCAGAAAAATGTCACGATGCAAAAGATGCAGGCCATTTCGGACAAGAGAAATCCTTGGAGATCATTATATAGGACTTCTATAGGAAAGGACTTGCAGAATGGGTCAATGACTATGTTCGATCCTGCGATGAATACCAACATAACATATCGCCTAGATACACTAAGTATGGATTATTGCAACCATTGCAAATACCATATATGGCATGGGCGTCAATCTCATTGGACTTCATCACCATGCTAGTAGAGTCGCAAGGATGCACTCAAGTAATGGTAGTAGTTGATCAATTTACAAAGATGTCATATTTCATCGGACTTCAGACCTCAGCTATGGCCAAGGATATTGCTAACGCATTCCTGAAAGAGGAATGGAGGCTGCATGGCCTACCAACTGAAACCATCTCCGATATGGACTCAAAGTTCGACAGAGAATTCTTGAAATCGCTTTGTAAAGCGCTGGAAATTAAGTGAAGAATGTCTACCGCATACCACCCTCAAACTGATGGACAGACCGAATGTACCAACCAAGTTCTGAAAGGATACCTTCAAAGTTTTGTCAACTATAATCAGGACAACTGGTATCAGTTACTACCACTAGCTGAATATGCCTATAACAACTCCGCTACCAACGTACATGGGATGTCGTCATTCTATGTGAATTATGGATTCCATCTATAGACAGAGTGGATGAAGGAGCGTGAAGCTCAAAATCCTGGAGCAACAATCTATGCGAACTGGATTAAGACAATTCATGAACTAGCAAGAGGGTCACTAGAAAAGACACGGGAAGGAATGTCAAAATATTATGACCAGAAAGCACGACAACAGCCGAACTTCAAGATTGGGGACAAAGTAATGTTAAACGCAAAGAACATTTGCACCAAACGGAAATCAAAGAAGCTAAGCCCAAAGCTATATGGTCCTTTCCAAATTATGGAGAAGCACGGATCACGAGCCTTCAAGCTCAACATATCCGACTACTAGAACATACACCCCATATTCCCTGTCTCACTATTGGAACCCTATTGCAAATTAGTTCATAATAATCGCCAACAACCCCACGGAGAACTGTAGGACATTGACGGCGATCTACAATGGGAGGTTGAAAAAATAGTAAGAAGTGAGATTTTCTCTTACAGAAGACGAGTACATGGCCACTATCAAGACAAGCATGAACTGTGGTACTTTGTCCAATGGCAAGGATGTTCAGAAGATGAGAACACATAGGAGCCAGCTACCGGTATAGAAAACGTGGAAGAAGTTGCGGAGAATTTTCATAATGAAAATCCGGACATGCCAGGAAGGGCAAAAGTAAGATAGTGAGAGGAATGTTTTCCTACCATGGCTAAGCAAATGTGGAACGTTTTTTACCCTGACCAAAATGAGTCTTAAAATGTATTTAATAAAATAAAAAAGTTATAAAGGCATTCGAGGCGAAGTCTGGTAAGAGGAAGCTCATGTTAGGCATATGGAAATCTGAGACAAGAAATAGACACTGACCCAAAGTAGGGTAACTGCGCACAGACCCTCAATTTTCTGGAGTACCAATACCCCCCTCTGGCCCCCTTATGGAACCTGCATGTCATTAGCGAGATTTTGAGAGTTGCGTCCCATAACTAAAATCTCACCTCAATGAAGCCCACTTCGTAACACCATATACGTCGCTGCTGTCTGTCTGACCACATGCCGTTCGCAGGTTATATTAGAGGGGACCTTTGGCAACATTTAGGAAGTGGAACAGAAGAATTCTGTTGGAGGCACATTGAGATAGTAGGCTTCAAGGTTAGCCTTCCTACACTATAGGCTGAAGGTGACGGGACATTTTCGGCGAAATACTCCACAAGGATGTCCCAGTAGCAGAGGCTATTAAGGGCATACCGGATCCACCCATACCCTTCTGAGATCACTAGTAGGTTGATTGGTCTTAGTAATAGGACCCCTCTATGGAGGCCGGCAGACCAAGGCGAAGCTCATGGAGGAAGGAAGACCTAGATAAGTCGGAGACTGTTAAAATGTTGACAGGTTAGTCTCACACTTGTGATTGGCACTAGGTGGCCCGGCATGATCTTGATCTCTTCATGACCGACGAGACTACTGGAATGATGGTCCACAAGACTAGAGTAATATAATAGTTTATGTGGACAACAAAGTTGGAGGCCACTGTTTGGTATAACAAATAGCGCAGTCATCTCAATGGAGGAATACTATTCCGTAACTGTGAAAGGGTGTAATAAGTTTCAGGATTAAATGGTGCTTGCACATGTAAGATTCTGGATGTTTGCATATTAAAATCAGAGTAGTACCTCAGAGGCATAGTAGTTAGAAGTAGTTCACGAATACTCCGACGCAGGATATAAATATCAAAGTGCCTCCTGAGCTTTACAGACATAATCAAGCAAACGTGAAGAGATCTTATCAATATTAAATTGTTTACCGCATAAATCTTTACCTTACATATTTTATCGTGACTAGCCTTCTTCGACAGATTTTCTAAACGAAGATTTTGGACTACGTCGCTCAGTTATACTAGAGATCAGCGTCTGCCTAACAGGTAACAAGTCTAATGTGTCGCGTTGTAATTCTTCTCCCTGTGCTTTCAAGGTCGGAATAGTAAGAGGTACGATAGGTTGAGAACTGAGTATAGATGTTATTCATGGAGCTGGAGGTGGATACGTAACTGCTTCTTGTAATTTTGAAATCACAATATCAGGATTATAAGAGACCAGTCCTGTAGCCGGAAAGGCTGACTGAATAGTCGATGGCTTAAAGGTTTGTTGTCTCATTGAATTGATTTGGTCCAAGAACTCTACTTTGTCGAAATCATCACCACCAGTTTGAGTTGCTGCCTCCACAGCTTCTGCATGATAATGTTTGTATGATTGAAATACAGCAGCATCCAATGGCTGCAATAAGTGACTACTGTGTAGAGGAAGGCAAAAGACAATAATCTTGTTTGCATTACCGTAGTCGAGAAACTCTTTTGTGCAACATGATCTAAAACCATCCAATATCAATAGTCGATACATCACAACTTATTGTTGTGCTGAAAACAGGTCAAAATACACAATCCACTTCATTGTTAAGTGGTCATTATTGTAGCGAGTATCTGAAGTACCCACCAGATAATTGTCAGGTATTTTTGTAGTCGTATACCAGGGCTCTTAGTGAATAACACCTGTAATGATAAGCATCAGTAGTAAAACTGTCCCATTGGCACTAATGGTTTCGCATACAGTAATAAGTTCCCAATTCGTGAAACTGGCTAAGTAAGACACCCCTGTTGGATCTCGTGTAATGATCTATTGGTCTCATCCAATACCAATATGAAAGCCTATTTCATCGTAGTTGTATTGATCGGCAACCTGGATATCCTATTTGGTACAAATGAAATGGTATTTTTTAAACCAAACATGTATATCATCGGGTTGATGGGCATTCTTGTGATTAGCCTCAATTGTATGCTATTTACAAATAAAGTATTCAGGATGTCGACTTAGAAATCATTTCGACCAGTAAACACTAACCACTGGTACCTTTTCCGTACCCATATGTGCATTCTGTAACACTGAATTTGCGCAACTTGTAACTATTTGTAAACGTACACTCTTACCAATTGTATCTAAGTGGTCAAGATATTGACAAACGGCTAACTCTTGGTCTTCAGACAGCTTCCTATTGGATCCTGGTCTAATTTGCTTTGATTGATACCCTTGTCAATGTCATCTCAGTCATGATTCAGGAACTTCATATTGACGTGCTGTTGCAGCCAGATTTGGTGCATCTTCTCCAATTGTTTGGAGATAAGTTATAGCAGCCTGGATCTGAACTTCGATATCTTTGTAAGGCTCAACCTGCTGGCTGAGTAGTGTACTAGCCGTTTTCACTGGTATCCGGATGCCTTGGCGGCAAGATATTCTGGGAGCTTTGTGGAAAATCCATAGTGAAAAATATTGAAACTACTCATATGGTATCCATGATAGTGGGATTTAGAATATTTTCTTACCTCCCTTAACAATAACATGTACCCTTGTGGAAACTCTTACAGCGTTGTCCTAGTAGCTCAAATCGGGTAGTGTTGTAGGATATAAGGATGGTGTTCAACACGAGAAACTGTGATGAGGTTTCCCTTCGTGTCTTGGCGCCAAGGCATCCAGATACCTGTGAAAACAGCTAGTAAAGGAGGATATTGTTGATAGTATAATGTGCTGATATGTAGGAGGTGTCGGATTTTGCAATATCAAACTGCTCTGTGATCTACTCTTATATAGCATCATGAATTTCTCTAGTATCATACTATTTTACAACTATAGTGCCATATTCAACGAGGTTGAATGAAGTTCTGAAACTTCCTTGAACTACAATGGCACATATTTCTTCAGCAATGAAACTCTATTAAACGACAATGCCTTTAGCTTATTGTACTTTGATCTCCTATTAAGCTTCAATACATTATATTTATAGGACTATAAAACTCATTAAACTACAATACTTGAAGTTTATGAAACTATACATCTCTATTGAACTATAATGCTGCATCATTATTAGTATTACATAAAACCCCATTGAATGCCAATGGTCCAAGTTCATTGAGCTGGGAAACTCTACTCAACTCTATTAATTCAAATTCATTGAGCTAAAAAAGCACTATTCAACTACATTAATGTAAGTTCATTGAGGTATTATACATCTTTCAGCTCACATGTTCCAAGAAGCCACCAGGTTCCATTGAGCCACAATCCCATCTTGAGCCACAAATTGAGCCACAAAATTGCGTTGAGCCACAATCTTACATTGAACTGCAAACTGACATTGAGCTGTCAGGCACTCAGGATGAGTGCCCCCGAAAAATGAGCCAGCGAATTTTCGGGGGTTGCAGCGCCCTAGCTGCAACCTTGGCACGAGTACCCGGCATGGGTGGGAAGAAAGCCATGAACTCCACGCAGGATAGAGACTTTTTTTTTGGTGGCAATGGTGAAGCCTGCAGCGACTTGATGCCTCTGGAGGGTGGGTTCTTGCCTGCCGCTTTATTATGGTGGTGGCACAATCCGACTCTTTTTGGGTCCCTCTCTTTTTCCTTTCCTTTTTTTTTCGTTCACACGCCCACGGTGCCATACCGGTATTGTGTTTCCTGGATGAACTGTTGGTTGATTGCAGCTGGACAGGTACAGTACTCGAGTACGGTACTGTACTAGTACGTGAAGACAGCCAGACAAAACACAATTACCTAGACTCTACTGGCCTAGACTCCAATGAATCGAATGCCGCAGTCGAGTTTCTTCAACTACAATACCAGTACGCTTGACCATCCATCCATCGCCGGTGGAAGCGACGCTCATATTTCGTTTCTCGCTCTCCCCCCATGCTCTCACCGAAGGGGGGACATTGTCACCGTAAGAGATCGGTATTAGCATACTGGAGAGACAAAGCTGGAGTCCTCTCATCCCCGCCCAGATAGTCTACTGTACTCCCTACTGTAACTCACTCGCCCGTCCTTTTTAGTTCCATTTTGAATTTTCGTGCGGTTCGATTCTCTTTCTCGTTCTTTATTGCTAGCAAAATGCCCGCCTAGGAGCCTACCAGTTTGGTATGGTATCATAAGTTACCTTATCCCCTTGTGCAGTGCTTTGAAGAGGGATAATAAATGAAATAAAAGTGAGTGGGCAAGAGATGCAATAGAGAAGGAGGTCTCACTTTACTTGGCCCACAGTCCCCCCGCCCGTTTCCCCTTGCCTGTCTTGCAATTTACCCTTGTCATTCGGCTTCTCCCCTCGTTTGCCTGCCTGCGCATTTTACTCTCAGGTCAGTCGCTCCCTGATCAACTGGTCCGCGAGTCGGTGTTTTCTCACTGCTCACTGCTATTGCTTCGGCTCCCCAACACATCCCTGCATATTGTCGCACTTTCGCAATCGTAGCTCGTTCCCACGCACAAGCAGCCTTCTCCTCCTTCACGCTCCCCTCCTTCCCCTTATCAGAATCCCTCGCCAATACGCCGCCCGCCCCGTCAGTCTGTTAGCCCCGGAGTCAGTGGTCCAATACCCGTATTAGTTTCCGATCCCCCTCTCCGTTCCCCTCCCCCTTGTGCCCGCCTTTCTCATTTCTTTTCCTTCTGACCCTTTCCCACCGACCACCTCTGCCCCCCCATTCCCTCATAACCTTCCTCGGCCGCACCTTCCTCACCCCATCGCTGCAAAGAAAATCCCTGGGACCTCAGCAGTAACGGCTTTCGAGGCCAGGGCAACTGTCGCCCTTATCCTCGCCCCCCCCCTTCACCCCCTTCACCCCCTCACCCCCTCCTCCATCTACCCCAGGTAGCTACAGACCTTTGATAACAATCCTCAACTCCTGTCTTCCCCCGTGTGGTTGACCTTGCAACGCTTTTATCCTCACCCCCACCCCCTTCTCTCCTCTGCCACCCCGACACCCTCGGTGGTGAAACCGAGAAATAATTATGCAGAACGACGAGATCTACCAGGCCACTACGGCCGTTTTGAGGGCTCTTGCGAAGGGTGATTACCAAACCCCCGGAGAGGAGCCCAAAATCTGTTTACCTGGGCATGACACTTTTGAGAAGCGAACCCTAGAACGAGAACTACTTTCCCTCACCCATCGAATCCGACATTTAGAGGCAAAGGCCGTTGCTGCCGGTCGGAATTTCCCAGATACGCCAAATGAGAATGGTGCTCCATCATCTCCTTTTGGTCTCGGTGCAACAGGCCGTCATCCTTCTCCCATCCCCATCAATGGTGCTTTGATGGGCGGCCAAAGGAATGGTGGTAGTCCCGGAAGTGATGTCAGCGATCAGTCCAGTCAACTCGAAGTTCTTCATCAACATGTGAAATCTCAAGAGCAGGAGATTCGAGAAAACCGGAAGATTATGAAGAATTTGATGGAGGAAGCACAGAAAGCCAAACAGGCCCCGCAATTACCAATAGATGAAGCTACTAAAGTAGAGCGACTCCAGAGGGAGCTCAAAAAATCACAGCAGGCAAATGAGGCTTTCTCAAAAGCTTTGCGTGAGATTGGAGAGATTGTAACGGCCGGTACGTTTTCACTCGTCGCTTTGAAATAGATTCTATGCGACTGCCCGGAAACAATCACTAATTTTGGACGAACGAACCGACAACAGTGGCCAAGGGAGATTTGAACAAGAAGGTTACTGTTCATGCTGTAGAGATGGACCCTGAAATCACTACTTTCAAAAATACTATTAACACCATGACGGATCAATTGCAAACATTTGCCAGCGAAGTATCCAGAGTAGCCCGAGAGGTGGGGACCGAAGGGCGACTCGGTGGACAAGCCAAGATCGCAGGAGTCGAGGGGACTTGGATGGAATTGACCAACAACGGTATTTACACAGCATTTACACATTTTACATTCTTGCATCATCTCTTTTGCCGTTGTCCCAGCGTACGGGGTCAATGCAAGATGGGCTATTGGGCTATTGGTTGCTAACATGCGGCATGATTAGTTAACGTCATGGCTTCCAATCTCACCAACCAAGTGCGAGAAATTGCGGACGTTACCACGGCTGTAGCCAATGGTGACCTCTCGCGAAAGATCCATGTGCACGCACAAGGGGAGATCTTAGAACTCCAGCAGACTATCAACTCTATGGTTGACCAACTTCGTACTTTTGCATTTGAAGTCACTCGGGTGTCTCGAGAGGTCGGAATTGACGGCATCCTCGGTGGTCAGGCTGAAATACGCGAGGTGATTTTTCTCTCTTTGTCTACTGTCACAAAACCAATCCTAATGATATGTTTGTGATATTCAGGTCAAAGGAACATGGCGAGAGCTCACAGACAACGTTAATGCTATGGCTGCCAATCTCACGGATCAAGTCAGAAATATAGCTGCTGTTACCACTGCCGTCGCTGAAGGAGATCTAACTAAGAAAGTGAGTGCACTATGCAAGGGAGAAATTCTTCAACTTAAGGAGACCATCAATAAGATGGTTGATCGCCTTCAAAACTTCGCTACTGAGGTCACGAAAGTGGCTCGAGAAGTCGGAACAGAAGGCAAGCTCGGCGGACAGGCTCGTGTTGAGGATGTGGAGGGCACATGGAAGTCTCTTACCGAGAACGTCAACAGCATGGCTCGTAATCTTACCACCCAAGTGCGGAGTATCGCCTCCGTTACTACTGCCGTGGCGGAAGGAAACCTGTCGCGGAAGATTGATGTACATGCTCAAGGGGAAATCTTGCAGCTTAAAGACACCATCAACAAGATGGTCGAGCGTTTGCAGAACTTTGCCACTGAGGTCACCAAGGTTGCTAGAGAGGTCGGAACTGATGGTATCTTGGGAGGACAAGCAAGGGTACGAATTTCTCCTAGGTTGCCCCTAATATAAACGGTTTGTTGATGACACCCCATCACACAGGTACAAGATGTTGAGGGAACATGGAAGGATCTTACCGATAATGTCAACATCATGGCCAACAATCTTACAACACAAGTGCGAAGTATCGCCGATGTCACCACCGCTGTGGCTCAAGGTGATTTGAGCCGAAAAATCACTGTACATGCTCAAGGAGAAGTCTTGGCCCTGAAGTCAACTATTAATAAGATGGTGGACCGATTGGAAGTCTTCTCACGAGAGGTCAAGCGGGTAGCAAGGGATGTGGGGATTGATGGTAAATTAGGTGTGCAGGCTGAGGTGAACGATGTCGATGGATTGTGGAAGGAAATCACAAGCAATGTCAACACCATGGCCCAGAATCTTACCACCCAAGTTAGAGCCTTCGGATCTATCACTGCCGCCGCGGCAGATGGGGACTTCAATCGTTTCATCACTGTTGAGGCTTCTGGAGAAATGGATGCCCTCAAGACCAAAATCAACCAGATGGTGTTCAATCTCAGGGATAGCATCCAGAAGAATACCGCTGCTCGCGAAACTGCAGAATTGGCGAACAGGACTAAATCCGAATTTTTGGCTAACATGTCGCACGAAATAAGGACACCAATGAATGGTATCATCGGAATGGTACGGCCAACCTCACGACAGAAAACGCCCGTCAAGAAGCGCTAACATTGATCCAGACACAACTAACTCTTGATACCGATTTAACACAATATCAACGAGAGATGCTGAACATAGTCCATAACCTTGCCAATAGTTTATTAACTATTATTGATGACATCCTCGATATTTCAAAGAGTACATCCCAGAACCCCATGGCACTATTCATTATTTACTAATATTCTTTAGTTGAGGCAAACCGTATGGTCATGGAAGAGATTCCTTTCTCATTGCGTGGAACAGTTTTCAATGCTTTGAAGACCTTAGCTGTCAAGGCAAATGAAAGGTTCTTGGATCTCGTGTACTGTGTCGATAATGTCGTCCCAGATCACGTTGTAGGCGATTCCTTCCGTTTAAGACAGGTTATCTTGAACCTTGTCGGAAATGCCATCAAATTCACAGAGAGCGGGGAGGTCAAATTAACCATTCGACAACATGATCAATCACGTTGCTCGGATAAGGAATATTGCTTCGAATTCTCTGTTTCGGATACCGGTATCGGAATTCAGTCGGACAAGTTGGATTTGATCTTTGATACCTTCTGTCAGGCGGATGGATCAACAACCAGAAAGTTCGGCGGTACTGGGCTCGGGCTGTCTATCTCGAAGAAATTAGTCAACCTCATGGGTGGTGATGTTTGGGTCAAGAGTGAATACGGTCAAGGAAGTACTTTTTACTTTACCTGCACAGTCCGGCTCGCTACCACGGATCTTGGCTTGATTGTGCCACAACTCAAGCCTTACAGAGGTCATCATGTTCTATTTATTGACAAAAACCGAGAAAACGCCGATATCCCCGAAATGCTGAGAATGCTTGACTTAGTGCCTATTGTGGTTCACACAGCCGAGGAAGCACCCTTGCCAGATCCAATAACCAATGGACGCAAGGGAGTTATGTACGATGTCATACTAGTCGATTCTATGGAGACTGCCTTGAAACTGCGTACATTGGACGAGTTCAAGTATATACCATTAGTCCTTCTGTGCCCAATAATCAAGGTTTCCCTGAAATCCACTCTTGATCTAGGTATCACATCTTATATGACTACCCCATGCTTGCCAATCGATCTCGGTAATGGCATGATCCCAGCATTGGAAGGCAGGGCAGCTCCGTCGGTTTCCGAAAATTCACGATCATTCAACTTGCTCTTGGCGGAAGATAACATTGTCAACCAGAAATTAGCTGTCAAGATTCTCGAGAAGTATCATCATACGGTTGAGGTAGTGGAGAATGGTCTCCAAGCCCTGGAAGCAGTCAAGAACAAGCGATATGACGTTATTCTCATGGATGTTCAGATGCCGGTAATGGTGAGACTCCTACCCTCTGTATCTTTATATGTCCTCGAGAGTTCTAACAGCTCTTTAGGGTGGCTTCGAGGCCACTGCGAAGATCCGAGAATATGAGAAGGATGCCGGGTTGCCACGGACACCTATTGTTGCCTTGACTGCTCATGCCATGCTTGGTGACAGAGAAAAGTGCATCCAAGCGCAGATGGATGAGTACCTGTCGAAACCACTGAAGCAGAATACGCTCATTCAGGTTATCCTCAAGGTAATCCTAGAATGCCATCCCGCTCACACAACAACTAACAGTCATCTAGTGTGCCACCCTTGGGGGGCCGCTTCTTGAGAGAGGGACTGGAATACTGTGTTCGATTCCTGACGATAGCGAGCGAGTCAGTAGAGTTATTAATGGCGCGACAACGCAGCTAAGGCCCAGACCCATGCTTGAGCCACGGGCTGCGACAGCAAATGCGCCAATTCCAGGTGCAAGCACCTCAAGTCCGCCCCTAGAGCATGCAGATACAGATCCCACTGAGCGGGTGAGCCAACATACAATTCTTACTGTTGTGGAGGATGAAAGCGCCGGGATCTTGTGATGAATCTATGCAGTACTAATGCCCTTGTGCTTTGACAGTCTTTGTTCCGATCCCTAAGCAGTTAGACGCGCATCCCGAGGAGCAACCTCTTTTTTTACTTCTTTTCATTTCTCAGTTCCTTGTTACTTTTGGAGTGGATTTACATGCACAGGGAAAGGTTTGATGAAGTCTTGTTCGCATTTATCTTGCGAGCAAATGAGCCTTTCCCGTCGCTGCGGGACACCGTCGGTAGGGGTTCTTCATTCTCTGCACCTTAAAATTACGGCATACCTTTTTTTCTTTTCTTTGGCCCACTATACAAACCGAACAGATGGTTACCCATGAGTTTCCCTACTTATCCATTTATTGCAGATGGTGAAAATGAGCTGATGACACGATTGCCCCCCCCCCTTTTTCGTCTTTTGGTCCTCCCTCCGCGATACCTAGTCACAGTGGGTTGGAGATGTTGATGACTTATCCGAAGAAAACCCCGGAGGTCAACCCATATATACGTTTGCTGTTTGAATTACCCCCTTGTTATTTGCTGCTATTTTTATGGTCTGATTTCGGTTCTGTCTGGTTGCTTCCCTTATTCTATTTTCAACTTCATCTGGGCTAGTACAGGTATTTTTTTCATTCTCCTTTCCACCTTACTTTCACAATATACCTTATTGCTTGCTACCACCACTGCATATCCGAACTTGTCCTTATCTTCGTTGTTGATTCTTTTTCTTTCGCCTCTTTTTTTTGTTTCCTTCGAGTTATATTATCCATCCGCACCATCTACCAAATCCTTTATTTTATCTCCTAATTTCAATGAATAACCATCCTTTTCTTATACCGCACGCAACAATATACGGAAGGTTCATTCTTTCTTCCTACTTGGGGTGATTTCTTACGAACGGATGAATGAATGGGCAGTCACAAAACGGAGGGACCATATATTACAGTAATAGGCTACTCCTAGGCTCTCTCCTGGGTTTCATGTACCACTTATGATATTTGTTTGGCTTGTTCAGCTGGTTTACGCTCCTTGCGATATCGTGTGATGTAATGTTCAATGTGAAGTTTGTGTGTTAAGTCACATTCCATAATATGAAGTTTGGCGGGGTGGTGTAGTGTTGGCAGTAGATCCGTTATGGCAGATTACCCAGCGCGGTGCGTTATGGAGTTAGGGGGAGGCTAGGTTTGTCCAGAAGCGAAGTGTGATGGTTTGTATGGTGAAGTATTGGTGTGGAATAGTGGAATTGCTGGATCCTGTGTTGGATGGGTAATGTTACTGTGGCTATCGAGCGTGGTTATTCTACTAAGACCCGGGGCTCCTGATTGCTCAGCTTCAGCCTGGTGGATTTTCAACTCCTATGAGAAATGCCAGGACTACAGCAGCAGTGGAAGATATAGGTAGATAGTATGGGAGTACCATGTCGTGAATAGATGTGAAACCATTCTACGTTATTCCTACACGCCAACGTCAGGTGGATACCACGATCTTAGTATATTTCCAGAGTGCGCAGTATCATGGTGATGGTTTGATAATCCATAGCCAGCAGGTTTTTTTATTTTTGCACTAGCACCGTGGGCCATTTGTACACTACTAAATTGTAAAAGCATCTGTGCTATGTTCCCCCCATCTATCCCAAACCCGGCCAACAGTCAAAATTCGAGGCATCGAAACATCTGGTAGATAGCATGTTTAGGGGGGTCGAAGCCCAGATAAGGCTAGGTTAGTTTCCCAGCAGCAACCGTCGAACCAATTGGCAAACTTTCAAATACCCCAGGGACATTAATGCTCCAAAGCCATTGCACATTCCTTTTGAAACCACGAGCTGGGCGGCGGACGGCCAGAACGGGCCTGCAAGGGGTAGGACGGACGATAAAGGAGATATTCGCACGTCTCGGGACTCCTCCAGTTCCCAGCCCCTTCTCTCTGAACCAGAGCCCGAATGCGGTTACCAGCATAGTATTAACAGATGCCCAGCCCCTTCCCACCCCACCACCACGACATTCCAGTAACCCCCTCACTCAATGACATCGTGCAAGTAAATGTGTTGCTAGAATTCAAAAACACTAAGGGGTAAAAGGAGCATTTCAAACTTTGAATTGAGCCGTCCCCCTACGAGAAACTTCAACCCACTCAGTTCATGCCCTATACTACTAAACCATTTCGTTCCATCCCCCCTCCCATCTTCACGAAGAAAATGAGGAAAAAGAAGTGCCTTTCAGTGTTCGGATATACCATTCAGAAACCCTCCCCCTATTTGCTGAGCGAAACGGGAATTAATTGTTCTCCCCACCCTGTTCCCGGGTGAGCTCGTCGCTGCAGAGGGGTTATCGTTAGTTTGTTGTTTTTCCCAGATTTGATATCGGGGAGACATACATGTGAGCATCCAGTTCATCCAGGTGCTTACGCTGGTTTGCGAGCTTTTCCTTCAATTGCAACTATTATTATTATTATTTTCGTTAGCGTGCTCACATTCGAATGGAAGAGGGAATAGAGGGAAGGGTGAGGGGAAGTTTACAAGTTTAGCCCTCTCTTGTGCGCGGACGTAAAAGTCCTCGTTTGCCTTCTCTCGCTTGGTGAAAGCGTCACTATCGTAGACGTTAGCTACTTATTCTCCATCAGGACTTATCAAAGGTAGAAAAATGGATAACAAACCCAGCGGCCTCACCGCCCGGACGGGCAGTTCCGCTACCGGTCGCTCCCTCAGTGTAAGGTCGGAGCATAACGATGCGGTTAACACGAAGGGTACGGGCAATGGTTGTGCGGAGCATATCTATTTGTCGGTGCGGTTTCTCTCTTTTTTTTGTTTTTTGTTTGTGTTTTTGTTAGGATGAGATGAGATGTTTTGGCTGATGATTCTATAGTTGTCGGTGGTTGTGGATGGGTATGAGGTGAGATGGGTGGTGACGACAGTCGGTGGCTTTCCCTCCTCAAACCAACCAACCAACCAGTCTACCACACACCCCTCCCCCACCATGGCTGCAACACCGGGTCGAGTTTTGTATTGAACCTTGAATTAAGAGTGGATATGCTATTTCAGGGCATTTGAAAAATGGCCTTCTAGAATAAGGATTGATGAGTGGTGGTTTCTATTACTTTCCCTCCGGTGGGGGATTGGTGCTTGTTTGCAATGCATGAAACTTTGAAGTGGGGGCTCAGGCCTGAAAACGGAATGTTTGAAGGTGTGCCTTTTCCCCGGTACTCCGGGAAAACACCATTTTCAGAGGATCGAAGGAGGCGTTCGTTTCGCAGAATCTTAGACCTGTGGCTTATTACAACTTCAATCCTACGTGATACAGTGATGCAAGCCAGATTTCAATGGTATTGTAGAATCGATGATGGCTGTGATTGATGGCTGCGGCGATTTGTGCTGTGCGCAGGGCATTGGTGTTACTTATGCAGTGAGGAGGGCATCTGAAATATTGGATAAGTTACCCCTAATTAATACAAGGTCATTGATTTTCAAAGCAAGGAATCTTTGTTCTCTTTTCTCCTTGATGGAAATTTAGATAGATACGGTGTGAGGATCATTCTGGTCTTAACGGGGTGCAGTCCCGGTAGAAGGTTGGTCCGGATATTCACCGGTATTTGGTTGTTGATGCCCGAACTCTAGGCTCGTACAAGCCTACGAGGTTCTACTTATCGTCGGTGAGATTTACAATAAGGTTTATTTGTTGGTGTAAGTTAATAGGGTTCTTTGGCTACTCTACCGGTACCGGTAGCTGGTTGCTGCCTGTTACTGAGGTGTCTCACGGCCTCCCTATTTCTACTTGTAACACAGCAAGCAGAAGCACGAGGTTGTAGACACGGTGCCGGTGGTTTTATCTGTCGGGCCAGGCCCTTTTTCATCTCACCCCAGTAACTGTGACAGACTCCCCGGACAGGCAAAGAAGCAGACGTAAAGCTCACATAATTTCACAGCAAATCTGCTTGTTCCTAATTCGGCAGTGATCGTCGAGCCTTGGCTGTTGTGTCCCCTTTCTCTCTGCCGCGCCCTCTGCCCACGCAACCTGCTTGCACGACTTGACCTGGCCCCCTTCCTCTTCGCCATCATTTGAAAGTCCGCCATCCTAACCACTTCACACTCCTCCTCCTCTCAAACTTCTTCCCCATCAACTACATCACACACTTGCCCTTCTAATTCTGAGTTTCTCTGTTACCGTCCATCTAACAACCTTATCAATACACTTTTCGGCTGCCAAGGTAACTAGTATTTCTCCTAATATTTACCCCTCCTCATTGCCCAACCTTTTTTTTCTTTTCTTTTTTCCTTTTTCCATTCGAGAGAAATGGGGAGCAACTACCTGCTTCAAGGTATCCCGCGAGCAGCTTAGAGAGCCATATTTTCGAGAGCTTGTCTTCAACCCACTCTTCTGCTACTACTATGCTGTTATCAGGACAGGAGGGTGGAGAGCGGGGTTGTTCTGCCCTGCATTGCCATCAGCATCACCTTAGTCTCAACTACCACCACCATTCTTCTCCGAGTTTCTGTGTTTTTCTTGTGATGCTATTTATTTTCTCGCGTTCTTGATATCCTCTCTGGTTTGTTTTTTTCAGGTTCGTGGTGGTTGAAGTTAGGGCAAACTCTCTGCCCACTGCCCCAGCAACGAGTTCTGTTTTGAAGAACTTTCGTTGAAGCGGGGCAACCCAACATTTCGTCATCCCTTTCTTTTCATTCTCCCTCTCAACCTTGGAAACTCACTCCAATAACATTTTTGCTAACATCACAAAAAACTCGTGCAGTTTCACTAAAAAAATCTGTTAAAATGGGATACGAAGATTCCGTCTACCTTGCCAAGCTTGCCGAGCAGGCTGAACGTTATGAAGGTAGGCCATTCACTGCAGGGTTAAGGTTTTGGAGATTGTCGTGCTAAGTTTGTTGCAGAGATGGTTGAGAACATGAAGAACGTCGCGTCTGCCGATCAAGAGCTCACTGTCGAGGAGAGAAATCTACTTTCTGTTGCGTATAAGAATGTCATCGGAGCCCGCAGAGCCTCTTGGAGAATTGTGACCTCTATCGAGCAGAAGGAGGAGTCGAAAGGCAATGAGTCTCAAGTTGCCCTCATCAAGGAATACCGTCAGAAGATTGAAGCCGAGCTTGCAAAGATTTGCGAAGATATCCTAGAAGTCCTTGACAAACATTTGATCCCCTCTGCTCAATCAGGAGAGTCGAAGGTCTTCTACCACAAGATGTAAGCTCCGCTTTCATTATCTGCAGTGCACGGATATCTCTCCCCTTCCGGTAAGCTTGTTTACTGATCTATGCACAGGAAGGGTGATTATCACCGCTACTTGGCCGAGTTCGCTCTTGGTGACAAGCGTAAGGAGTCCTCCGACAAGTCTTTGGAGGCCTACAAGAATGCCACCGAGGTTGCACAGACCGACCTTGCTCCTACCCACCCCATTCGCCTTGGACTGGCCCTCAACTTCTCCGTTTTCTACTACGAAATTCTTAATTCTCCCGACCAGGCATGCCATCTTGCCAAACAGGCCTTTGACGATGCAATTGCCGGTGAGTGCCTAGAAATCCAGAGATTAATCCTGTTTAAAATCTTGGCTCTAATTCTTCAACTAGAACTCGACACCCTAAGTGAAGAGAGCTACAAGGATTCTACCCTCATCATGCAGCTTTTGCGAGACAACTTGGTTAGTTTTCCGTATGTTGCTATTG
Source organism: Tuber brumale (assembly GCA_014065205.1). Taxonomy (NCBI): domain Eukaryota; kingdom Fungi; phylum Ascomycota; class Pezizomycetes; order Pezizales; family Tuberaceae; genus Tuber; species Tuber brumale. The sequence goes on along the minus strand of JACCEG010000344.1, from coordinate 141,898 downwards.
CTTAATCACCCTGTTAACAAGCTTCATAGACCCTTTGGACTTCGTCCGAGGCAGAAAACGACACTGCTGCCGACACTAACAAGGAAATGTCTGATGCTCCGGCCGCAACACCCGCTGCGGAGGCTAAGCCTGAGACCAAAGAATAAATTCTCTTGAGGACGTAGCACGATGGAGGGGAAATGAGGGGAGAACCGCAACCAAAAGGCATGGGTCATACAATGTGTTGGGGATAACTACGTTCTGGTCTCACTATGCTAGGCGTTGACGCAAACTTTTCTCTTTTATCTGTTGGCCCAGACGTTCGGTCTGTGTTTCTTTTTCCTCAAAGTTTCGCTAAATTCAACTTGTTGTCTTTTAAAACTTTAAAGTCTGGTTCTGTGTTCTCTTGGCCTTACCCTATGTTATTTTCTTGTTCCTCGGTTAGTGCTAGGTGCGGTTTTCACAGTCTTTTACTGTGGTGTTTTAGCATGGTCTGGTTGTTCGATGAGAATTTTTACTTGTGCTGTAGAATTTGATACAGATTCTTCGAAATCATCACTACTTAACACCAACAATCAGCGGTGGCCAGTGATAGACACAGGGCGATAGCAGACAGGATTATAGCACAAGCCCGTATTACCAGGATATCTATAGGTTCCGGGTTTGGGTCAAGTCTGGAGTAAGCCAGGGAAGGATTGTAGATTGAGTTTCGAAAGTGAGATGAAACTGTCGGATGGGATGAGAACCCTGGAGGGTGCAAAAGGATAAAGTGCATGGCCAGTCAAACTTCCCGCTGCACCCGACGTTTTGGAAAAATGGCTTCCATGGTGCATACTGTAGGGATTTAATAAGTCAAAATGAATTTTTTTAGATCCAGTACCCGCCGATCCCCGCATGAACAAAGAGATTTCTGGTGGCGGACGGTCCACAGGATTGTTGTGAGGAGGGAAGGGGCGGTGGGTAACCAAGTACCTGGTACCGGCACGCGTGCCGCCGGATTGAAGCCGCATTTTTTTTTTCGTTTGGGTGGTGACCTACCAAAAAGTGGCACGACTTCGATTCTGTGATACAAGTATGCTAAGTGATTCTGGGAAGATGGTTTGGTGGAAGGAATATTTCATGTCTGTCATTAATTTTAATATTTAATTGGTTAGTTGGGTCAATGTAAAACGAGATGCTAATCCGAGTGATAAACAATGCCTTTGGTGTAGGATTGTATCGTATTATACCAACGGGCGTATTCGACAATTTTTTTGGAGTCTCTGGAAGGTGAATTTCGTGTTGGTGGCCCGAGTTATGGTGGTTCCCTCAGAAACTAGCGCCGTGAAGTTGTCATTTCCATTCCGGAGACTTTACAAAACGTCGAGTACTGTAGAGTAGATATGTATGGGTAGGTCTCGACATAGACTAGTGAGGGAAGGACCTGTGTCGCCACCGCAGCAATACAAATATTCATCCAGGCTTAGTAATAATACATCAATGTGCTAAGTATGGTTTTGACACAGGTTAATCCCTTGGAAATTGCCTGTTAACTGCCTCTGCCAAGGAAACGCCATGTAATTAATGCCATGTAATTAACACCCTTGCATTCTCTGACTTCAACCAAAAGTTCAGCATACAGTCGCACCTCGCTATCCCGGATGGCCAAATTTCACGGATTCTATCCGGAACAACGGGGTATCCGGAACAGTGAAAAGAGAGCTTTTTATTTCAAGGTAAGATATGCTGTAGAGTATTGACCCCTATTGTTGTCCGTTCAGTAGGCCCACATGTACAGTACTCGTATGTAGCATGTTCCTCATTCCATTCAACACTTCTTGCCCCAATATACCGTACTCCACTTCGATGTCCCAGTCTGAGTCAAAGCCTGCACAATCTCTTTCTTGCTCTCCCCCCCAGTACTTGAGTATTCTTTTTACCTCCATTATTTCTCTTTTAGTATCGCTTCTCTGACATTCACCACACTATCCAGTTCAGCAAGATAAATTTCTGCTGGTGTCGGGGGTGAATATTCTCAAATACCATACGAATCCGGAACCTCCAGTTTTCCGGTTCAATGAGTGGATTTATAAGGGAATTCTGAGCTGCTGGTAACTCTTGACGGTTCAGCAAGGTATCCGGTTCAGCGCGATCTGGGATAGCGAGGTGCGACTGTACTTTCAAACCCCAATATCTCCATGGAAACTTGAGGTATTTTTACCTTTCCACAATTAATGTGTGAAGAATCGCCCACTTTATCATCTACATCTAATAGAGCTATAATTCTCATGGGAGTGGTTTTTGAACATCCTTTGGGGATTGAAGTTGAACCATATTTCTTGGCAAAGTACTCCTACTGCAAACATCCCTCAAGCGGCGTTATTGGTGAAACCGGGGGGGTGGGAATTGTGGCAGGGTGGTGCTTTCGGTCCTAGTGTGGTATTCGAAACTATCTGTGATTTTTTTCTTTCTTGATGGGGAGTAATGTTCGTGCTTGGAACTCATGCACGGCAACTCCATAAGAGTACCGTGGCATAGAAACTCGTGGTAGTTTAGACTACCGGTATGGTAACTCAATCGGATACTGGAATACACTGCAACCACACCACCACTGCACCGAAATCGAAGAGAAGAAAGAAGGAATGCTCTCACGGTTCGCTTACCGGTGGAACAAAAAGGGAAAAAAAAAGAAAAGAAGAAAAGAAAAAACCGCACTTGTTTTTTCTCGCACGATACCTACCGTATCATATTACATAACGAGACATGCTCGGGAAGTCAGAATTTCCCGGGCTCCCAACGATCCGGCGAGCGGTGTGAGAGCAAAAAGGTTGATACCGAGTTGGGGACAAAAGCAAGGCATTCTGGTACGGAAGTAAGTTGACTTAAGCCCGAATGAAGGTGCCAAAACCACATCGCGAGCTCTCCTCGATATTCAATTTCCGGTACCGAGCCTTGGCATTGTATTTAGATGGGATGGAGAGGGGAAACACCAGCCGCGCGGGTGGTTGAATTGATGGTGCAGTAATGGGAATGGGTGAAATGCCGTGCTACAGTGGGGGCGACATGAAGATCATGTTGTCATCGATTGGGGAGGTTCAAAAGTTTTTGATATGCCAACGATGTCCAGTACTAGTACAGTCGTGTCCTCAAAGTCTTCAAACCCATCCGCCACGTCAGTTACAACCCCAGCGATTGAAATTTCACCTCTTGTGATCTATCATATTTTTGGGTTTGACCAATCTGGGTCCTTGATTCCTTCATCACGATAGCTTCAAGTCTTTATTTCTGAGCAGGTTTTACTTAGACTTAAAACACTTTTACGGGATAGTTTTATCTGTTCCATCTATACTTTATACAATTCCATCATCCCTAGGACCTAGTGTTTAGTTTGACACCATGGGCTTTCAGAATTCTCATTCTTACGTCAAGAGTTCGCTTGCGACTGCGACGGTCTTACAACAATCGGTGGAGAAGTCTCTGGCTCTCGAGTCAGAAAATTCTAAATTGCGACATCATGTTTCGGTCCTTTCTCGGAGGCTTCACGAAGTGATAGCCATGCTCAAAGCCCAGAGCAAGATTACGGCAGCTTTCTGCCCATTTTGTGGTGATAACCACAATCAGGTGGATTGCGAGTTGTGGATGAAGAGGGTGGTGGAGGAGGAGAGACGATTGGAGAAGGTGGAGTTTGCTGGCAGTATGGATGTAGTGCCGCTGGAGATAGAAGAGGAGGTGGCAGTGGTGGTGGAGAAGAAGATTGTGGTGAGGCTGCCGGTGGCTGTGGCGGAGTCGGTGGCGGGAGTGGAGGTGGCTGAAGATGTGGCGATGGTGGAGGTGGTGGGGAAGGGTAAAGAGGTGTCAGTGGTGGCTGAGGAGGCTGAGGAGAGGGTTGGTTCACGGGAGGAGGACTGGACCCTTGTGAAGAGGAGAGTGAGGGAGAGTGGCGAGGAGAAGAGAAAGAGGGTGTTGGAGGAAGGGAGGGATGCGGTGAGGAAGAGGATGAATGTTTGGCGTCCAGCCAAGGTGGAGGTTCCCAATGCGCAGTTGGGGCATAAGAATATGAGGATGAGGTTTGGGAGTGATAGTGGCTATGGGTCTCCGGGTGTGAGTGGGTTCAAGAGTATAGTGGGGGGAGAGGGTGTGGAGAGAGTAGGTGAGGGTTTGGTTCCGAGGATGCCGGTGGGTGTCCCGACGGGACCTAGGTCGTATGCAGGTGTGGCGATGGGGAGTGTTAGGCGGACGCCAAACTCTAGTATGTAACTGAGGGACGTAGGCCCGAAATCTTTGATTGGAGAATCTGTCGAGGAAGGCTCGTCTCGATAAAATAAGTAAGGTAAAGATTTAAAGCGTAAAACAATATTATATTGATAAGATCTCTTCTCCGTTGCTTGATGATGTCTGTAAAGCTCGGGAGGCACTTCGATATTTATATCCCGCGTCTGAGTGTTCGCGGACTACTTCTAACTACTATGCCTCCGAAGTACCACTCTGGTTTTAATACGCAAACGTCCAGAATCTTATAAGTGCGAACACCGTTTGACCCTGAAACTTATCACACCCTTTCGCGGACTCGGAATAGTATTCCTCCGTTGAGATGACTGCGCTATTTGTTATACCAAACAGCCGCCTCCAACTTAGATGTCCGCATAGACTTTTATATGACTTTAGTCTTGTTGACTATCGTCCAGTCGTCTCTTCGGTCATGAAGTGATCAGGTTCATGCCGGGCCACCTAGTGCCAATCGCAAGTCCGAGCCCGACGTGTCAGCGTCTTAAGGGTCTCCGACTTATCTAGGTCTTCCATTCTGAGCGTGCTTCCCCTTGGTCCGCCGGCCTCCGTAGAGGGGTCCTATTACTAGGACCAACCAACCTACAGCTGATCTCAGAAGGGTATGGGTGGATTCGGTATACCCCTAATAGCTTCCGCTACTGGGATAACCTCTTGGAGTATTTCGCCGAAAACGTCCCGTCACTTTCGGCCCATAGTTAGGAAGCCTAACTTTGAAGCCTACTATCTCAATGCGCCTCCGACGGATTTCCTCCGTTCCACTTCCCAGATGTCGCCAAAGGTCCCCTCTCATATATCCTGCGAACAGCATGCGGTCGGACGGACGGCGGCGACGTATATGGTGTTATGAAGTGGGCTTCATTGATGTGACATTTTAGTTATGGGACGCAACTCTCGAAATCTCGCTAATGACGTGCGGGCCCCATAAGGGGGCCGGAGGGGGGTGTTGGCACTCCGGTAAATTGAGGGTCTGTGCGCAGTTACCCTACCGTGGGTCTGTGCACATGTCTCGGATTTCCATATGCCTAACAGGGAGTGAGAGGAGATTGGGGTTTAGCGGTTTGAGGAGTTTAGGAACTGTACTGGAGGGGAAGAAGTTTGGACTGGACTTTGGACAGGGACTTGTGGCGTATGGTAGTTCGAATAGTTGATCGGGGTTGGGACGAAATGATTGTAGGAGAATGGGGTGGTATTATCGGAACCCGGGTGGGTATCTGACGTGAGGTGGTAGTTTAGGGGTTTTGTTTCTTTTGTTCATGGGTATAAGGCAGCGGGTTCGGATTTAAAGTACCGGTGTCTTCGGAGTGCTGGAGGTTGGATTCACTGTCGGCTGGAGGACTGGTACAATGCTAGTGTAGACGAGCTATTATTGCCACAGAAAACCTATATAGTCAGTATAAAATCGAAATGTCTTTCAAAAAAAAAAGCAAAAAGTCTTCATACCCAAGCACCGCAGCCGATACAACTACAGTGTTTGAAAGTGAACCTTGTTCGACAAATCCCTCTTTGGGTTTATGACCAATCACAACAGATCCCAGAGACCTTTTGATAGCTTCTTTACATTATCATCGCCAGTAACTTACAATGGATGCTCTTCTTAAGGAGAACTAGTTTCCAAGGGGACACCCAGGAGAAGTTGAAGAGTTGAAGCAGGCTGTTACGATTCTAAACTGACAATAGTGAGGAAGAAGAGGTTTTGTACTATGATATAAGAATATGTCATAAGGTTTCATTTGTTATAATTATAATTTCATGTACATGACTTATTCAAAAGTTATGGAAGCTATGTATGAGATCTATGGGGTTGTACACTATGGTTTACTTTCAAATACTTGATCTATTAAGGGGCCATAGAGGCTATACACAAGGCAATATCCTCCGTCTCCTATTTTTCTCAAACTTGAAATCAGCCACCAATGCAGGAATCCCACGATCTTCCCCACCCCTCTTCTCCTCCCATCATGGCTTCGGCCTAAGAGTGATGGCTACCCTCCTCCTCTCCTCATTGTCCTCTTTTGCTTTTTTATACATTGAGACTTTCCTTCCCCTGGGTTCTGGTACTACTTTCTTACTGCCTGTTCTCCACCTCTCACCTCACTTAGCGAAGTCCCCTCCTAGTTGGTGACTGCTCACTTCTCATGTAACAGATGGCTGAAAATATGATTTGTGATTTGCGAGAATTCCAACAAGCTCTTTTGTCAATCTTGCCCTTCTCCTTAGTGGACAAGTGGTAGTCTGCTATCCACTAAGTGATGCTATTTCTTGTAGAACAAGGGACTACATAAGAGACATGGTGAAATGTCTTTAGCCCTCTAGGGACTGCCTAGTCAGATATGAAAACTTTTACTGAGAGTTGACACAGTCATATTTGGTTTCTGCACCTTTCTTACAGTTGGATTTACTGACATCCTACTGCTACATTATCCTTACTTAGCGTCCTCTGGATATTACTTTCTGGTCTTTTGGCCTGGATTGCATTGGTCTCTGTATCTTGCCATGGGTCCTTTTACCTTCTACTAGGGCTTTCTCTTTGGTCTCCTTCCACCTTTTGCTGCGTATATTCTTGTTGGCTGTAGATACATTGATTGCAGGTAGCTAAAGAGCCTCAGCTGTATAGTTGGAGTTCAGGTTGTGTGGAGGGATTTTTCACCATAGGTAGCAGCCACTACTGAGGCACTGTGTTTCCTTTGTATTGATAGGTTTGGGGGGCTTCTCTTTTCTTTTACAGTTTTTACCATTTGTGTATACTACAAGTTTGCTGGATGGTGGAATTTTTTCAACTACATGGGGTGTTGGAGTTGATGACTTTAGGTGAGACCCTTCTGCGTTCAAGTTATGGTGCCAGAGCACTGGGCACATAGTTGCTAGCATTGAAGGGCTTCATGACGGTTTTTCTTCAGGCTACTTGGGGGCTGGCATAGGGTTGGAGGTGAGTGCATTTGCCATAGCTTGTACCGTATGTGGATGGTATACCTTTGAACACATAATAAAATTGATAATAAAAAAGAATGAAAAGAAAATGAAAAAAGTGAAAAGGCTATACATAAGGCAAGGGGGATATGTAGAAGAATATATTATTTCATGCAGATGACTAATTATGAGGCCATATGATATTTATATTCAGTGAGTTTATAAAATACAGTTGTGTATTAGGCATATGAAAATCTGAGACAAGTACACAGACCCACGGTAAGGTAACTGCGTACAGACCATCAATTTTCTGGAGAGCCAACACCACACTCCTGCTCCCTTATAAGGCCTGCAGGTCATTAGCGAGATTTTGATAGTTGCATCATATAACTAAAATGTCACAGCAATGAAGCCTACATCATAACACCATATATGTTGCCACTGTCTATCTGACTGCATGCTGTTCACAAAATATATGAGAGGGGATCTTTGGTGACATCTGAGAAGTAGAATGGAAGAAATCCATGGAAGGCAGATTGAGAAAGCAGGCTTCAAAGTTAGGCTTCCTAATTATGGGCTTAAAGTGACAGGAAACTTTTGGCAAAATAGTCCAAGAGGATGTCCCAGTAGTGAAAGCTACTAAGAACATACCGAATCCACTGATACTCTTCTGAGATCAGCTGTAGGTTGGTTGGTACTAGTAATAGGACCCGTCTACAGAGGCAAGTAGACCAAGGAGAAGCATGCTCGGATAGTAAGATCTAAATAAGTCAAAATACCCTTAAAGATGTTGACATGTCAGGTTTGGACTTGCAATTGGCACTAGGTGGCCCAGCACGAAGCTGATCACTTCATGACTGAAGAGACTACTAGAACGATAGTCAATAAGACTAAAGTAATATAATAGTCTATGTGGACAACTAAGTTGAAAACCACTATTTGGTATAACAAATAGTGTAGTCATCTCAAAGGATGAATACTATTCCGTAACTGTGAAAGAGTGTGAGCAGTTTCAGGGTCAAATAGTGCTCGCACTTATAAGATTCTGGATGTTTGCATATTAAAACCAGAGTAGTACTTCAGAGGCATAGTAGTTAGAAGTAGTCCATGAATACTCAGATGTGCGATATAAATATTGAAGTACCTCCCACACTTTACAGACATCATCAAGCAATGCAGAAGAGATCGTATCAATATATAATTGTTTACACTATAAATATTTTCCTTACCTATTTATTGAGATGAGCCTTTCTCAACAGATTCTCTGATCAAAGGTTTTGGCCTATATCCTTCGGATATATTAGACTTTGGTGTCTGCCTAATATTGTGACTTATAGTTTTTTCAATTTATAGGTAAGTTGTAGGAAGAACTAGATAAAGGAGCAGGTAAAGCTAAGTAATTTGTTCAGCCTAATAGGCTTTAAGCATAGTTACAATATTCTCCCACCTGGATAAGGGTCTTGCTCACTTCCTTTAACACCCTCTGCTTAATTTCCTCATATTACCAATACTTCTTTATTGGTCAGACTTGTTTACATCAAGCCTAACGATGCTCGACTACATGGCTGTCTTCTGGAGGTCTATTCAGAGATGGGTTACCAATTGCTTTTCTTCCACTCTCTTTGGTGTCTGGGTCTGTGAGGCAGCACTCCGACCCTTCTAGCTTATTATAAGCTACAAGGAATATCTGGCTACTTACCACCTGGTTTGTCTCTCCCCAAAGTCGAACTCTTTAGTAGCATGGCTCTACACCTCCTTTCGTACTAGCTCCTGGGACCACTTTCTGGTGTGCTACAGCTAAGTGACAAGAGGCCTCTTATCAGTATACACTCCTCTGCTATAGAGAACTATGCTCCTCAGTTCCCGCGATCTATAAATAACTGACACTAAATACTCTAGTGTACAGAGCTATCCTGTTCCTCCCACAGTCTGGCCCCTCACTTGTGCGGCCTCTAGCCTCTTCCCACCAGACCAATCCACTCTGGAGGGCAACTATTTCTCTTACAAGGCGGTGAAAGCCTTGATCTGCATCCAGCTACTTCAAGACTGGTCTTCTTTATTTTCACTACCTCTCAGTTACTTCTACACTCCACCTCTCATAGCCCACCTATTTATAGACCTTAGTCGCTTCATATTAGGTAGGCTCCACCAAATACATTCTGGCAAGACCTATCCTGCTATCTATCTATCTTAGTTTACAGACAACCTCTTGCCTCTTTGCCCTCTATGTGAGTATGACAAAGAAGACTTTTCCTGTGCCATCGTCCACTACAAGTCTTTTTGCATAGCTCAAGAGTACCTCCTTTAGGAGATTAATAATGTGGGGCAAGACAGCTGTGTCTGGTCTGACAAAAACTTACTTAAAACTCTCACCTTCTTCATCAATGAGACCGTGATAGGCTTTTCCACTGGCATATCTCCAGCACTACCTAGGACCCCTCAGGTCTTCTCTTCCTCACTCCTCATTTTTGACTTTTGGCCTTGGCCCTGACTGGAACCTCAACTTGTTGTTAAACATTTTGTCAAGAATGTGTATATTTCTTTTGTAGTTCCTTAGGGATTTGGTATCAGCTATCAGATACACTTGAAGGACTTTGTTTATAGTGTCGTAATTTTCTTTCATTGAGGTGGTTTTGAGATTAAGGTTTTGTTTTTGCTATAGCTAGTACCGCATGCAAGTTCTTGTACAGTAACTATGAATATAAGAAGAGAAAAGAAAAGAAAAAAAATGACAGATAGTTTGTTACATCTTGTCCCACCTCTGGAGATTGCCTAGTCAGACCTGAAAATGATTACTGTGAGTTGGTACAGTTGTGTTCAGTTTCTGCATCTTTCATACAGTTGGATGAGCTCACATTCTTTTGCTATGTTATCCTTACTGAGTCCTCTTTGGGTATTAACTCAAAGTCTCTTGGCCTGGATTACATTGGTCTCCATGTCTTGTCATGGGTCATTCAGCTATCTGCTTGGGCTTTTCCTTTAGTATCCAATTACCTTTTGCTGAGTATATTCCTGTTAGTCATAGATACATTTATCACGGGTGGCCTAAAAGCTTCAGCTATATAGTTGGAGTTCAGGTTGTTTGGGGAGAATTTTCACTACTGGTTGTGGCCACTCTCAAGATGTGGTGTTTCCTTTATCTCATAAGTCTGCAAGGCTTTTCTTTTATAGTTTTTACCATTTGCGTATGCTACAAGGTTACTGAGTGGTAAAGTTTTATTGACTGCATGGAGTGTTAGAGTTAGTGACTCTAGGTGAGACCCTTCCACGTTCAAGTCATAGGGTATGAAAACTGGGTACTTGATTATTGATGTTGATCAGCTTTGTCATAGTTTATCTTCTAACTACTGGAGGACTGGAGTTGAGGAGAAGGCTGGTACATCTGCTATAGCTTGCACTGCATGCAGATGGTGTACCTTTAATACAGAGCAAAATTGATGAAAAAAAAGAGGGAAAAAAAGAGAAGAAAAAAGCTAAGCAGTTTATTATCCTGTGTCTCCTCTATTTTCCTTGCACTTGAAATCAACACTCAAGGTAGGAAGTTGTTAGACATATGGAAATCTGAGACAATAAGTACACAGACCTCATGGTAGGGTAACTGCGCACAGACCCTGTATTTTCCAGGAAAGCCAACACCCCTCTCCAGTCCTCTTATGGGGCCCACCGATCATTAGTAAGATTTTGAGAGTTGCATCCTATAGCTAAAATGTCACATCAAGGAAGCTCACTTCATAACACCATATATGTCACCAGCGTCTATTCGACTGTATGCCATCCACAGAATATACAAGAGGGGAGCTTTGGCAACATATGGGAAGTGAAATGGAAGATTTCTGTCAGGGGCGTATTGAGATAATAGGCTTCAAAGTTAGGCTTGCTAATTATGAGCTGAAAGTAATGGGACATTTCTAGCACAATACTCCAAGAGGATGTCCCAGTAGTGGTGGCTATGGAGGATATACTGAATCCACTAATACCCTTCTGAGATCAGCTGTAGGTTGGTTAGTACTAGTAATAGGTTCCCTCTACAGAGGCCGGCAGACTAAGGGGAAGCCCACTCAGAAAGCAAGACCTAGATATGTCAGAGACACTTAAGACATTAACAAGTTGGACTTGGACTTGTGATTGGTACTAGGTGATCTGGCTTGAAACTGATCACTTTATGACCGAAGAGACTACTAGAATGATAGTCAACAAGACTAAAGTAATATAATACTCTATGCGGATAACTAAGTTGAAGGCCATTGTTTGGTATAACCAATAGTGTAATCATCTCAACAGAGGAATACCATTCTGTAACCATGAAAGGGTGTGAAAAGTTTTTGGGTTAAACAGTATTCACACTTATAAGATTTTGGATGTTTGTGTATTAAATCCAAAGTGGTACTTCAGAGGCATAGTAGTTAGAAGTAGTCAGCGAATACTCAAACATAGAATATAAATATTGAAGTACCTCCCGAGCTTTACAGACATCATCAAGCAACAGAGAAGAGATCTTATTAGTATAAAAATTGTTTTACACTTCAAATCTTTACTATACCTATTTTATCGTGACCAGTCTTCTTCGACAGATTCCCCGATTAAAGATTTAACCTATGTTCCTCAGTTATAATATAGTTTGGCCTCTGCCTAACAGAAGTTTATATATACCAACCTTCTTCTCTTCTCACATTATGGCTTCAGCTTTGGAATGACTGCTATCAGTATCTTCTCCTTGCTGTCCGCTTTTGCTTTCTCACACATTAAGGCCTTTTTCTCTTTAGGTTCAGATGCCTCCTTCGTGCTATCTATTCCCACCTTTAATCTCGCTTGACAGCTCTCCCCATCATTGGCGACTGGTTACTTCCCAGACTTCAGAAAGTAAGGAACTCAGTTTACAGTACACGAGAACTCCGACAAGATCTTTAGTTAATCTTGCATTTTTCCTCAGTCGGCAAGCATTGCTATCACCTTCACTAAGTGATGCTATCTCTCCAAGCGCAAGTGACTATACAAGAAACATGGTAAAAGGTCTTGCCCCCCCCCCCAAGGACTACTTAGTTAGATATGAAAATAATTACCATGAGTTGAGATAGTTATGTTAAGTTTCTGCCTGTTCTTGTAGTTGGATCAGCTTACATCATACTGCTACATCCTTTTCTTGTCTGCCATCCTACTGCTTCCCCCTTTCCTGCTGTCTTCCATAGTAAACTCCTGTCTCAATCTGCATCGAGTTCTGGGAATAATTCAATATTATCCATTTGCTAGTGCATATATTCTGGCTAGGTTGTTTGTGGGAACTGGTATAATATTTACATTATCTGGTGATATTCTGAGTGGTACCTTCTCATATTTGCCTACTTGTTTCTAGTTTGGCTTCTCCTATTCTCTATGTTAGCTTCCGAGATAGAGACAAGTCACATTAGGAATAAAATATGTAGTTAGGTCCATACTAGAGTGTCTTAGAGATACAGTCAGGCTGGGCAGAAGGAGGAATGGAGATTGTTTATACCATAGCTAACACTGCATGTAAGTTCTTGTACCCTAAATAACAATGAATACTTAAAGAGAAAATAAAATAAAATAAAAAGCCACGTAGTTTGTTTTTCATGCAACTACTTATCATACATTTCTACTTATATTATTAGCAAAAAGCTATCCTACATCAATGTACATACTTGGCATCCTAATGCTAGTCTCTCAACTGTTACATCTTAGATATTCTGTGTATTACATCTTGCACTACAACAGCTAATACATTTTATACATCTTACATTTTTCTAGCATACCTCAATATCGGAACAATATACTGTATACCTCCCACTCGCCATTTTGCTTCTTATATTATTCTTTCTCTATTGCCCTTTTCATATTCTGATAGTTACTGTACATCTATTTTTCTCCTTGGTGGTACTAGATGTTATAATAATGTTAGTTGATAGCCTACTACAGTATGACGGAGAGACTAAAGCCAAAATCTTTGATTGGGGAATCGGTTGAGGAAAAGTCAGCTTGAATAAAATGTAAAGTAAGGATTTGGAAGTGTAAATAATTTTATATTAATAAGATCTTTTTTCTGTTACTTGATTATATCTGTAAAGTTTAGAAAGTACTTTGATATTTATACTGCATGTCTGAGTACTTGCACACTACTTCTATTCACTATTCCTCTGAAGTATGACTCTAGATTTAATATGCAAACATCCAGAATCTTATAAGTATGAGCAACGTTTGATCATGAAACTTCTCACACCCTTTTACGGTCTCAGAATTGTATTCCTCTCCAGAGATGACTATGCTATTTAGTTTACCAAACAGAGGCCCTCAACTTAGTTGACTGCGTAGACTATTATATTGCTTCAGTCTTATTGACTATCATTCCAGTTGTCTCTTTGGCTATAAAGTGATCAGATTTATGCTGGACTACCTAGTACTAATCACAAGGTTAACCCTGACATGCTAACATCTTATGGGTCTTTAACTTATCTAACTTTTCCTATCTGAGCATGCTTTCCCTTGGTCCACCTGCCTACATAGAGTGGTCTTATTACTAAGACTAACCAACCTATAGCTGATCTCAGAAGGTATGGGTAGATTTAGTATGTCCTCAGTTGTATCCACTACTGTGGTATCCTTATAGCATATTTTGATGAAAATGTCCTATTACCTTTAGCCAATATTTAGTAAGCCTAATCTTTGAAGCCTACTAACTCAGTGTACCTCCCTCATATTTCTTCCATTCTATTTTGCAAATGTTGTCAAAGGTCCCTTCTCATATATTTTGTAGATAGCATATGGCCAGACTGACAGTGGTGATGTACATGCTATTATGAAGTGGGCTTCATTGATATGACATTTTAGTTACAGTATACAACTAACAAAATCTTGTTAATTGCATGTGGGCCCTATGAGAGGGTCAAAGGAGGGTATTGGCTTTCTGGAAAACCAAGGATCTATGCAAAGTTATCCTACCATGAGGTCTGTGCACTAGTCTCTAATTTCCATATGCCTAATAGCAACATATATAGTATTATGAAGTTGACTCCATTGATGTAATACTTTAGTTACTAGATGCAACTATTGAAATCTTGCTAATAACACATGAAACTTATAAGGGAGCCAGAAGAGGGTATTGACTTCTGTAATTGAGAGTCTGTGCACAGTTACCATACTATGAGCTCTGTATACTTAGATCAGATTTCTGTGTGCCTAATATTAGCTTACTTGCTTGAAAGAATAAGGTCTTGTGTTCTGGGCATAGTTGGGGAATAGCATATTAGGATAGTATGCAGATGAAATTAACAGTAGTAGAACTATTATGATTAAATTATTTTAAACTATCACACACCATTATATTGAGTGATAAGGTACTATTGAGCTATCAAGTATTCTTGAACTATCATGTACGATTGAACTATTAAGTACCATTGAACTACCAAGTGGTGTTGAGCTGCAAAGTGATGTTGAGCAACAAAGTGATGTTAAGCTACAAAGTGATGTTAAACTACAAAGTGATGTTGAGCTGCAAAGTGATGGTGAGCTGCAAAGTGATGTTAAGCTACAAAGTGATGTTAAGCTACAAAGTGATGTTAAGCTACAAAGTGATGTTGAGCTGTAAAGTGATGTTGAGCTATTGGGCACTCCTGTGGAGTGCTCTACAAAAGTGAGTTTGCAACCTTTTGGGGGGTTGTAGTGTCCACACGGCAACCTGGGCACGGGTAGAGCTGTATTCTTCACGAAATCGGCTTTGGGTTGTCAGTTAGGGTATACCTTGCCGGTTACAACAAGCACCAGCTCGAAGAAACGCGTGCTGAAAGTCCTTCTTTCTGTCAAGGAAGTGCACCGTATCCCGGCTGTTGCACAGAGAACTTCGAACCTCCTTATCGTGTATTACCGAGGGTTAATCTGCGGCTGATAAGGTACCATGCCCTGCTCCGTGTCGTGGAAGCAGTACTTATGCGAGTGAGAGAGGATGACATACGGTGCAACTCTAGCCTTTGTGCGCCGTTCGGGTTGGGCACGGTAGGGGGAAGGAAAAGAAAGTGAAGGAAAACCACCGAGCGGAATCCTGCAGCAAATCAAGATTCGATGGGATCGAAACCGGCTGGCATGTTCTCTTCTACAGCGCTTCTAGGAATCCTCAGCGGTAAGGTCATGGTCGCGTTCGGGGAAATGCGGACTGGCTTGGTCCCTGTACCGTAGCGTTACCGTGGCATTACCGATACGGACTCAAGATGTGACATAATTTATTCTTAAAGCATGGTATAGTAAGGTGACTTATGACTTGTGCGGAACTCTCGCCGTGAGAGAGGAAGTGTGGGAGGGGAGGGGATAGTCACGCGCTACCTTGTTTGATGTCTCTGGTCATACGGAAAGGGCCGAGAGATCATTCACTTACTGGTATTCGTTCAATAGGAGCTCACTGCTTTTGTGCGCCGTAGAAGGGCTCTATGATTCGGTGGTTGAAAGGTTTGAGATTTGCAACTTGGAGGGAGGGAGCAGGGGGGGAGGGAAGGGTGGTTTATTATGGCTGGAGTGGAGCCGGTATCATAGGGGTTCTAGGGTTCTGTGTGGTTGGGGTTGTTCCCAAGATCGAGCATTTAGTGGGTTAGATCTGATATGATATACCCGTATTATTTCGCAAATAGCGAACGGGACGTGCATGAGAGCGGTGGGATTTGGGTGGTTGATTTCCACGACTTGATGCAACTAGGTTACATAAGTCTTGATGGATTGGGTTCGCTAGGGCCCTGGCACTGCTCATAGACTATCTCATAGTTCTCATGCACACCGAGCTGGCCCCGTTCGTTATTTGCAAAAAAAATAAAAATACAGTATGGCCTGACGTAGGGGCAGTTTTGTTTTTTCCCTCTCTAGTTCCTTCTTGGATTCTGTGGCCTTGGGATGACTTATGAGTGCTCAATACCATAAATTTATCCAAGCGAAACCTATCCTGTGTACACTTAGAAAAACACTAAGTACAAGTGGGGAGCAGGGAGGATGTGCACGAGTAACTGTGCCAAGGTTCCCACGACTTTGAATGACACTAAGCGACCTCCAAAGTAGGTGGCACTCCGAGGGAGTGCCTAACAGTTCAACGATAGTAACAGTTCAATGATAGTAACAGTTCAATGATAGAATAACCATTATACCACCTCTCATTGTGAAGCTTTCAATTTTTCTCAAGCCCCTGCCATACCATGTCCAATGAAAAATATGCCGCTGAGGAAGCACGAATCCAGCATGCAATTAACCAAGTTTTCAATGAACAAAACCCAAAATCGCTAAATTAGCATGTGAGTATGATCTTTGAGAGTAGCGATTGCGTGAACGGCGGAAAGGACGTCAGTTATGGCAGCTAAGTGAGTCACCAAACCGGAAGCTTACACCAGATCAGGAGCTTAGTCTCTGTCAATACCTGAATCGGCTTGATGAAATTGGAATTCCAACTCGTTCTTGTCATATTGCTTCCTATGCAAACTCCATACTTGCATCAACTCATTGTGACTGCTCACCTTCCCCAGTTGTGAGTGGTATGTGGACTTGTCGCTTCCTCAAATGTCATTTAGAGTACAGCATACGCAGACAAAAGACCTTGGATGTTGATAGGAAATGGTCCCATAACTAGCATACTCTAAGAAACTGGTTTTAGCAGTTTCAGGAAATAAAACAAGAGAAGGGAATTCTGGATATGGATACCTACAACTTCGACGAGACTGGGTTCCAGATTGGTATTGGCAGAGACCAGTGGGTTGTAACTCGCAAGTCTGAACGGCCTTTATTTTTGGTGAGCTCTAGTAGTAGAGAATTAGTGACACTTGTTGAGTATGTGAGTGGAGATGGTTCAGTACTTCCCCCTATGGTTATCGTTCCTGGTGCAATGCATATGGAGGATTGGTACACAAAGACAGAAATACCTGACAACTTTTTTGTTGAAATCTCGAAGACTGGCTATACAAATGACAGATTGGCATTTGATTGGATTCAGCATTTTGAAAGGTTTTCTGCCCACCGGCAGGTAGGAGCATAGAGAATGCTTTTGTTAGATGGTCATGATTCACACTGCACATGGCAGTTCATTACTTTTTGTGATGAGAATAAGATTATCCTCTTTTATCTACCATCCCATTGTACGCATCTCCTACAACCATTGGACGTCATGGTTTTTCAACCCTATAAACATTACCATGCGGAAGCTGTTGATGCAGCTATGAGAACAAGATATTTCCAGTTGAATAAAGATGAATTTCTTTCCGCAATCGAATCTATTCGTACCTAAACTTTTACGTCTTCTACGATCCTTTCTGCTTTTAAAAAAACTGGCCTTGCTCCATTCAACCCCAATATTGTTTTAAACAAGCTATCAGGATTGAAGAAAACGATATATAACTACCAAGAACACCATCTCCAAGACCTCAAGATACATAGTCAATACCAAGAACAATACGTTCTCTCAAGCTCTATGCCGATACACTCCAGACTGACCTTCGAGATCACTTCCCATCATTACGCTTAAGCTTTCAGAAATATCTGAAATGAAGTTTAGTACAAGCACATAGTAGAAGTCTTACTATTGAAGACTTACAGAATATGAAAGCGGCAGAACTTGCCTGAACTGTGTACCAAAGATTAAGTCACTGTTCTCTCTAAAAGGGTGGAGTCTTCTATACTCATGAGGCACAGGCAATGGTTCTTCAAAAAGAACGGAACAGTGTTGAGAAGGAGCTTGAAAAAGCCCAGCACATACTTGATAATGTTCAGAAAGTGGTGGACAACAAGGTTAAGTAGGAGTGGAGAGAGATTTTGAAGCAAATGAGGAAGGTAGTGTAGGAGAAAAATAAAGGGCAAAAATTGCAAAAGCTGTTGAGTCGTGAAATTGGGCATTTTGTAATACACTTTTTTCATTCTATGTAAAAAATCTATTATTGAACTGTTACTATCGTTGAACTGTTAGGCACTCCTTTTGAGTACCAACTACTTTGGAGGTCACTTAGCATCATTCAAAGTGGTGGGAACCTTGGCACAGTTATGAGTTTCTTACAGTATGCAGTGCTTTTACTCTTTCAGTATAGTGTAAGAATAGATAAGTGTCAACCAGATCTATGAGTTGTGCAATACAGTATAAGCTTGCGTAGAGGGTTTTTGGCCACCCCTAGTTTTCAGCCAACATATCAGCCACTACCCACCATCAGATTCCTACCTGCAATTGGCCAAATCCTCACCACAATATGCATATATGTGAGCAGATAATTAGTCTTACATTAAGTGCTATTGAGAATGGCACTTCAGAAGGAGAAGCAACCCAAGCATAAAGAATTTCTCACACAACTCTGCAGAGCCGCCACACAGGAAGCTCTTTATCCTGTATTGGACACTAGCACCAATAATGTCTATCTGCTGAGCAAGAGACCACACTGTGTAACTGGATTCCAGAACAAGAGGCTTGCAGTTATGCTCCCTCCCATGTCTCAACAAGGGAGATAGCAGGCTACATGTTATTGATCACTGGTGATACTAAACCCTTAGGGCAGAAATGGGTTTCAACTTTCAGGAAGCAGAATCCACAAATCGCTAGCATTATCGGTAAACTAATTGAGTTGGCATGTAGATAGAGTACACAATCAAACTACATTCAGGACTTTTATGAAAGATTCAACACTATTCGTGCTCACCATAATACATAACCAGCCAATATATGAAATATAGATGAGCATGGGATTGCTTTAAGTGTTTGTAGCAATATGGTGGTTTTGGGGAGAAGTGGGAAATGAGAAACCTAGAACCAGTCTCCTGAAAACTAGAGAATAGGTCTCAGTAGTGGAGGCTATTAGTGGATTAGGATGTTTTATTCGTCCATTGGTGATGTTCAAAGGCAAAGAGATCCAAAGTTTCTGGTTTACAGCTGACAACATCATGGATTGGTTGGTAACGACAACTTCTAAGAAGTAGACCTCCAATTCGATTGGACTGCAATGGCTGAAGGAGATATTCTTGCCAGAAACAATAAGGGTTAAGCCTAGTGGTCACATGGCACACAGGATTTTGATCTTAGATGGACATAGTAATCACGCTACTATAGAGTTTATGTAGATCTGCAAGGAAAATAATGTTGATATACTATATCTTTCTGCTCATTCAAGTCATGTCTTGTAGCCACTAGATCTTGGAACATTTTCTCCAGTAAAGTCACGCTACCATCATATGATCACTGATCTTGCATATCTTGACGATGCAGCCACTGGTAAGAAACGACAATTTATTCAAGCTCACTAGAAAGCACAGGATGAAACATTTACCTCCTGAGCTCTTCAGTCTGGGTAGCGTGCTGCCGGTATCTTTTCTTGGGATCCCAACAAAACTCTCAACTCCTCTCAGCTACCTAAAGTTTTGTCAGTCAACTTAGTCTCTTCCAATCCACATCAATTACCACTACCTGAGCCTTTTCCACTAAAGCGTAAAATAACAACCAATAGCAATGATCTTTCACGAACATCCCAGCATCCCAGGGATATCTACGAGTCTGTAAAATTCCTTGAACTATTGACAAGAGATCAACGATTGGTATTTCAGAAGGCTGGAGAAGTACTTGGTCAAATTACAGGTGAACAGGCCAAGCTCTTGGCTGCAAACAGATCACTGCAACTACAGATAGAGGAATTACAAAGTAAGAAGAAACAAAAAGAAGGTTGCATTAGATCCTAATATGATATTTGCTGATACCGGAGCCATTAAAAAGTCACTTGAGGAGGCTGAAACAGAAAGGGTAGTGGTGGAGGAGGCGAAAGTAAGAGTTGCAGAAAAAAAAAGGCACAGGCTAAGGCTAAAGAACCTGTGGCTGAGGAGGAAGCATTAAGAACATCGAATCATTTGTAAAGAATGCAAATGAAAGAATGTATGTTTGAATAGGCACTGTAAATTGAAAATATTATTATCTTTGGTTGGGGTACCAAGGTGGCCGAAAACTAGGGGTGGCTGAAAACCCCATACTCAAGCTTAACCTGTCTAATACTGCACCAAATCAAGCAAAGAACGGTACTTCTATTCTGCCTTGCGTCGTACACATTTCTATGCTTTTTTTACCCTATTTGGACCAATATCAGGTAGGCTATACTTACACTAGTACAGTCGCACTCTGTTGTCTCAGATGGTCAAAATACTAAGTGCGCTATCCAGAACAATGAAACATCCAGTAGAGTGAAATGGTGAATAGAGTATGCTCCAAGAAAAGGACAGGTAAGAAGTAGCAACTATTCCACATAGGGTCTAAATGAGGCGTAGCCAGTGGGTGAAAGGGATGGAAAATAAATAGAGGACTTCGATATCTCACAAGAAAACACACTTTTCTCATCTTAACCTCTGAGAATGGCATCTTCAAAGCTTTTATTTGGAAGTAAAGGGCAGCCTATAAAGCAAAAGCTTAGTCTGACACCTCTGCCAAAATATGATCTCTGTTGCCTTCGACAAAGATATCCAAAATTGACATTTTCCAAGTTTGCCCTATTGGAGAAGAGTTCACATTATCTAGATAGTTGATATATAGCAGCTTAAAGCCTTTCAGACAACTTAAAAAAGGCAGCAATCTATCATTGCTGATGGTCCTCCAAATGGTATGATAGCTCTATAGCTCTGATATGATTTAGGTTCAGTATTAACAATTCAGGTATTGATTAGGACCTTTTGAAATCAAGCAAAATAATTGAATCTGTAGTTATTCAATTTTTGAAAACCTGTTGTCCTTATAGATCAAGGCTGCAGAGATAGCTTTTGTATTAGTAACAGATGAAATAATCTACTCACAGTTCAAAGTAATGATTCAAGAACTAATTGATAGTGAAATTGATGAGGGATATTCACACTTTGACTTCTTATAGGATTGCCTTTTTTACTTCAAATCACAGTTTTAGATTGGACAACTTTGATGGCATAGACACTCAGGCAACATTGATCGGAGTAAGCTTTTCAAGATCATAAAAGATTAGCTATACAACTTTCTGGCTTCCTTCTTCAAAATATATATAATGCTAATAAGAGTGGACTTGTTTCTAATAAACCACTAAATTCATCAAATAGGGGTGCAGTTAAGCGAAAAAGACCACAGTTGCATTTTAGGTATTTTGAGTTAGAAGCAATTTTAGTTTGCATAGCAACCATAGACTTTTTGAGAAAAAGGGAAAAATGATTTTTGATGAAGAAACTGAAATAATTCAACAACCAATAGAGTAAATAGTATGGAAATAGAAGATATAATATGTCTATAGTTATTTGTATAATCTTATGCCATTAACTTTACATTTTTGTTAAAATAATAGGGATGAATATTAATTTTATGATATTTCTTAATACAGGTTAATCATGTCTGTAAAGTACTTAACATTTATTGATATTTTACTATACTTTACAATAACAAAAGATTATACTCTTAAAAATATTCAAAAAGTAGTTCACGTATACATCTTGAGCTTGGCAATCTTTCTATGCAATAAAAGTTGTTAAGCCAAATTCCTGAAACTATCATTAAAGATCTACTATAACTCTAATTTTAAAATCAAATATATTTTAAGAAGGTAGGAGGATACTCTATCATATACTACAGCCTCAGGACTATATAGCTGGTTTTGTGGTTGTTGGCAATTGTTATCCTTTTCGCATAAATACACTTATATAAAGCTTATTTCAAATAAGTAGTATTTATTGCAGGGCCTCTTGGGCCCTCCAACCTGCAGTGCTCCACTACCATTTCCTGCCCCATCCTGCTGACTGGCCTAGGGCACAGCCTTTTTCTTTTTATCTGTCGCCCTGTCTACAGTCTGGCTCTCCACCCCATTTATAGCCCCAGACTACACCCATCTTGTACTTATCACCATCTGGGGCCTTGTACTTTTTGCTATCCCCTGTTTAAACTCCCGAGTTTCTCCTCCCCCATTGTAGCTCCTCCTGTAAGTTCTCCTTAGTCTTTCAGTGTCTCCTGTTTTATGGCCTACTGTCAACTGTAACCACCTCCTATGGATTATAGACTTGAAATTATGTGCACAAAATTATACACTAAATTATGTGCATAAAATCATACTCATAACACAATAATCTAGCACATAAATCACATAAGTCACCTGCTCATAAATGACTTGCTCTTAAATCATACACAGGTAAATTATATGCACACGGTTAGCTATCACCTATATTCAGCTTGTAGACAAGACTAACTTGCATACATGAACGATCCAATACAGACTTGTTATCAGGCTATTTTGTATAGCTATCCAATTCAAATCTATGTTTCACCCTTTGATAGCATCACATCATACATAGTTATAGAGTGCAGTCTGAGGTAATCCTGGAAATGAAAAGTATTTATAAACTTGGGTAATAGCTATGCTAAAGCTCTTATAAGTTTAGACTAGTAATATAAATATAGTAAGACATATAAAGTACCCACACCCCTTTTTGGCCATAAATGGCCACAACATGCAGAAACAGGGAAAGGAAAAGAGAAGAAATTGTAATGAATCAGAAGAGCAAAATCACAAAATGAAAGCAAAAGGAAACCCATGACTGGGCTTAATACCTACCAACTCCACTACCCTGAGTCTCACCACCCTAAGTACCACCACCCTGAGTTCTACCACCCTGAGTTCCATCATCTCGAATTTCACTACTTCCTGCACCACTGATCTCAACCGAAAAACATGCACCAGACTTTCAAGTACGCTATCGAGATCGAATACTCCAGATTCTCCTACTACTTAGATGCACCTACCCTCCAGCGGGGCCAGCTCCTACCTCATTGCCCCCTCCAACCTCCCTCTCATTGCCCTCCCCATTCCCATCCCTATCACCACTCTCACCATTCATCCTGTCATTGCCATCATCACTGTCACTCCCCTCAGTATTCCCAGCTGTGTGTAACAAGCGAGAATACCAGTGGTACCTGGTAGTGAGAGGTTTATAATTATCATTATCACTGTCATTATTGTTGTTATCATCTTGGAGGTTGGAAGCAGCCTATATCAGATAGCACCTCCGCTCCTCCTGTGTTTTCTGATCAGACTTTCTAGCCATGACATTCATAATATTGTTAACCAATCTCTGGTCAAAGACCATGAGACTCATGTAACCAGGATGTGCTGCATTCAAGGTGCCAGCTATGAAGAATTAGGAAATTATATGACTTTATCAGAATAGGAACTTACTAGCCATATTCATGATCAAATACTTCTCAACTGCTACCTGAAGGCATTCAACAGCTGACCTTTGCCATAGCAATTGTTGTTCAAAGGGCAGGTTTGCATCAATCTCTTGGTAGAGACTATAAAACAGAGCCTTCAAGATCAAGTAGCCTCCATCTCAGCAGTACTTGACAATCTCTGCCATTGTCAACCTACCTGCCAAGTATCATGCCAGCTGCCATACTGTATTAACAACACTATCATATCTTTTTCTTCTAAGGTTAGAGGTTGGGGGCCCAGAATTACCATCTTCCTTCGAGTCCAAAATACTTCTCTCGGCTTGCACTTGCCATCTGGGAGGTATTGGTCAAGGATTTCTTTCCTTTCAAACAAAAAGGGGTATTTGGTTCAGTCTATGGGGCTCTGGTACAGCTGAAGAAGGTTGTTGTTGAGAGTGGTAGTATTTTCATGAAGAGTGAGAACTCGTGATTATGGGTGTTAGTAGTGCGGTGTAAAAAAGTAAGGTGACTAGCAGAAGTGTGAGTAGTGGTATGTGCGTATTCTTCAAATTTGGATGTATGGATATATATGTATCTAATAGTTTCCCTTTTAAAAAAGAAGTGGTATTTGTGTTTGCTGCGAGGAAGAAGTTTATCAGAACCCTAAGACTTTAGAAGCATGATATTTTATAACTGGAAAAATAGTATTGGCCATTTCATCAATCCTACGTTTCAACCTACCCCTGTGATGTATCAAGGGCTATGCTGTAGTACAGAGATATCATGATTTATGAGTGATGGTTAATATGTATGGATGGGCTAGTTACTGTTAAAAGAAAATGTGTATCTCAACATCTGTTGAATTGTACCTTACCTAAGATTGTATATGTCTGTAGCTAAGTATACCTTGTACTGTAATTTCCACACCAAATTGCCTTGAAAACAATGTACACCAGAGTGTATATACACACATATTTCTCTACTCAGGTATAAAGCTGTACAGTACAATTAGCAAATGATGTTAGTAGCCAGCCATGTTTTTTATTTCAAATGTGATTGAATAGCACACCCACAACCACTATTATTAATTGATCTACTTAGTATAAACGATGAGTCCTGAATCAGGGAGATAGTACAAAAGAGGTACAAGGTAGGATTATTTGTTAGTACTGGTTTTTTGACCTTAAATGCATAACTAGATGTTGTTTTCAAGTTAGCTTTCTGTTGCATGCTGCTTTACTTTTTAATGCAAGCCAAACCACCACCTTTACTTTCTTTTCACAAATAACACCACTACGCTGTACAAGTTCATCCTATCCTCTTCTGAACTGCTTCTCTGTACCTACCAAATTAGTGAAGCATGTATATCAAAAAAAGAACCGCTCACCCACTACTACCTTTATACCCAAGTACCCCAGCCTTTCTACTCAGCTATCCTCCTACCCAGCTATCCACCTACCTCCTTACCCAGCTACCCCCTTCTCACATCACGTGTAAAAACACTCTGAGTTAACAGGCATTTGCACCACCAATAGTAGGTTAGTCTTAATCGGTATCTTAGTGCCTATAATTCATATGCATAAATTCATACACACGAATTCATATATGTGAAATCATAGTTACAATTTCTATATAAAAGCTAATGTGGAGAAATAGAATAAATATGAGCAATGCCTTCCTCTTACAAGTGAAAACCTCTACCGGCAGGAGCTTTAGGTTGCTCAGTGAATCCTGAAACCATCCATCAGAATGAGCGCATGGTAAATCTTACAGCTCTTGAAACTGCCCATGAACATGTATGTGCAAACTGAGGTAAGTGCCTAAAGCAATACCATCACTTCGTGCAATGCTATCTGGACTACCTTGTGCTCAATACTGACGTCAAAGCCAAGGTAGACTGAGTGATGATTGGGGAGGAAAACAAGATCTTGCGGGAGGAACATTGGGTTATCTTGGCTGATTAGTAGTAACATTATCCAAACCAGTTCGATGAGAACAGTTTGCTGCTTGCCAATCTGCCAATCCTAATCGAAGTTTCTACTCTACTAGATTTACCTGTTACTGTAACTTGTTCACCAAAGCTACAGCCTACTATTTGAATAAAGACCCTCCTAGAGCATGTGATCCAGAGACCAAGAAGCTGCTCGAACAGCTTGGCCTTCCACCTCAGCCTGTCCTCTCTTACCACCTCATCAGTGGCTCCCCATTCCCCCCTATCCTAAATGCTCCACCTCCTTCCCCACATACACCCTATACCCATGCACCCTAGGTACCACCAACTACTCCGTAGACTTCTTCTCCTCTAGATAGTCTTCTATGGTAAAGTTGTTCATTTCTACGGAGGGCAGCAGAATGGATCTGGAGTGCAACAGGGTCGACGTCATTATTTGCCTGTGGTTCTCCTTGAGCTAATCTTAGGATTATCATGAGGTGCAATAATTGCAGATGATAGAACTGTGCAGGAACCCCTCTTCAAGCACATATGACTTAGGATTGGTCTGGAAAGAGATTCTAGTACTAGTATAGTAAAATCAAGTAAGTGATTGTTAAACTCCACCTAAGTGATTTCCTAGTTCTATTAGTAATATATATACTAATATTCAGGCTTCCCTAGCCCAAACAAGTCTCTTGATACCTACCCACGCAGAGGGCAGTACTTCTAAGTACTGTCTTACAGAGGAGGATATAGAAAGGGATTTGGACATGACAGTTTCTAAGGGAGAGCTCAATGCCTGGGGTCGACCTTTGATCGATTCGGTGAAGCCTGTTGAGTGGCTTTTGTCTAACATAGAGGTCTATAAAGAGAGCGAGGAAAAGGATGAAGACAAAGATGCGGACTTTGTTGATCTCTACTAGTCTGCCGATGATGCCGGCAATGGTAGTAAAGACTGCGATAATGAGGTCTATAGTGAAGATCTGGAGGGCGGGTGAGTCATGGAGATGGGGTAGGAGAAAGCATGAGGAAGATAAGGAGGGCGCAAAGAAAGAGGAAAAGGAATCCTCCTCCCAGATAGTTATCAAGCCAGAGAATGTAGATGTTGGTATAGTGGGGATGGGGGAAAGCTCTGGGCTGGCAGGGGGAAATTGGGTGGTAGGAAACCCAAATTGGCACCATTCCGACACTTCCATAGGTGAGCTTTCCAGAGATGTAGTGGAAAAACATTTTTGTGCCGCCACACAAGAGATTAGAGAGTGGCTACTTGGGTGGGCTATGACTCCCGAGGACTTCTTCAGCTGTTCAGAAGAGGAAGAAAAATAAGATCAAATATATTGTTAGCAATAGGAGAGAGTTCCTAGCTACCAATACTCAGCTGCTTGTTGATGTTGAGGTGGCAGTGAGGGAAGATGCTCTAGCGAGAGGAATCAACCTTGACAAAATGAATGATATTGACTGCAAGATGGATAGGCTTGCTCCCCTCAATCTTGTCATCTAGCAATTCCCCAGGTGCGGAATCAAGGAGTCTTGAGATTAATTCTGCACTTTTCCAGAACCTTTTCTTTTCCTTTTTTTCTGGCTTTGTCTTGGGATTTTTGCCTTTTCTGTTCTGTTGATATTCTTTTACCTTTCTTGTTCTGTCACATTTTCTTTGCTTTTCTTGCTTTATCACATTTTCTTTTACTTTTCTTGCTCTTTCTGGGTTTTTTTCTTGCATTTTCCTCGATTTTTCTTTGCCTTTGTCTCTTGCTTTGTCTCTGTTTTGTTTATCTGTTCCTCCTATCTCAGTTTCCTTTGCTGTCCCCATTACTTCTTTCTACCAATTCCCCTATATTTTTCTCAAAATTTCTTTGCTGCTTCTACATGCTTTTTCTACTATGTAACAACTTTCCAACTCTTGCTCTATACTCTCGCTGTCATCCCTCTAGTTTGGAAATCTATTACTTGGATTTTTCATGTTTCTACCTTGTCTTGAGATTGATTTTTATCTTTCTTACTTCTAACCCATGGTACCATATGTATTCTTAAGCTTAACCTTTTTTTATATTACCTGCTTTGAGGCCAGATTTATTTTGGATAAACATATGAGAAGGGGTTTCTGTTTGCTGTATAATGCAGAGTTTATTTTTGTTATAATCCAATTTCATACTACAGTAATTCATGTGTATAGGTTGACACAGTTTATTATGTACTATGTAAGCAATTGTGTAAGCCAAAATTCATATGTCCCACTATATACCCAAAGCTATATGCCCATAGCTACATACCCTAAGTCCAACCATACACTCAAAGCTATACATCCAATACTATAACTCTACCATATGCCTACAGCTACATGCCTGAAGCCATATATACAACTACATGCCTAAAGCAATACTCTCGACCATATGTCTGTAGCTACATACCTAAAGTCAGATACCCAAAAATTGTCCAAATTCAGATCTCTGCTGGTATTTCCTGATTAATACTAGTACGGTATATCTAATCCCAATTTTAGAATTCAATAGAGCAATAAAATAAGCTGGCATATTCTTTAGGCAGGCTAATCCTTCCAGTCAGCAGGATAGAATTCTATCTCAGAATCAGAATCTACAATTGCACAGTGAACCACTCCCATGATAACTTTACTGCTAGTACCTCCACTAAGCATTATCTTCATTGAATACACCATAGCATAGATATAGATTGCTACCTCTAGAGCAACAAAAATCCCACCATATTCCACATCCTTGTAGTGCAAGAACCCTGATACCTTCACATTCCTTTGGAGCTCCACATTTTCTGACTTGTCTTGATTTGTTTTCGTCCTCAATCAATATGTTCTTCCCAATGCCAGGTTATCCATTCAGGCCTTCACATAATCTAAGACATCTGCAATCCAGTATTATAAGTAGCATGTAAGGCATGGGCTTGTTCCAATATTTGACATACAAAAGAAGGGTTTTCTTTTTTTACTTTATAGCCCTTAGCAACCGAGTAGAGATATGGATATGAAAATAGGTTTGGCCCCAGCTCACTATAGTTGTTTAGAGCAGTGTGAGGGAAGTTCTTACCCTCAAAAAAACTATGATCAGCTAGTGCATCGGCTACCCCGCAAAGTAGTAGGCACAAATGGATATTAAGTTTGATATGACTAGTTGTGTAGGATCTAATAACAATGTAGTCTCTGAGAATCTCCATGGTATGAACTGATAATGATGGATATAGAGAAAATGAGAAAGCCAATACCCTAATGGTAATGGAAAGTTCAGAAATGATCTTGGAGACAGACTGCAAAATGCTTGATAGTTACTAGCAGAAAGACATGGATTTAAACGTAGCAGGGGAACTCTTGAATGGGATAGCAGTAAGCTAATAAGCAACCTAGCATTATGGAAGCTCACAACCATATATTTATTAAGCTAACCTATATCAGGCTCACTATAGTATAGTCAAACTGCTTATCAATTACGCAAATCCAGAACATCGAAACAGAGAAGCCCTTATTTTGAACCAGTATCTGGAACCAAGCGCTAGGTCATTTTATTCTTCATAATAGCACAGTTGGAATTACACTACTGAAAGGTTTCCAAGCTCGGGGCTTGGCATTATATCTCGTAGTCTGAATTGAGCACATGTATGATATCTTGAGATTTAACTGTTTGAACTTCCAACATTCCTGCGATCTGTCCACTCCTTACTAATTTGACTTCCTTTTCTCCATTATTTACCCACTCCACTCCACACAGCTTCAACCTATATTTTTATCTAATTCATGGAGACTGGCCATTAGCCCAAGGCTTGTCTTTATTTTACTATTAGCCCTTGCAGTACAAGTAATTAGAAAATCCCGCAAGTTGGACAGAATGCAGTAGTGGCTTACAGAAATAGTATTCAATAGTCTGTCTACTAAAAGATGTATGGTCGAGGTTAATTTGTTTGTTTAGGCCAAAGTTACAGGTCTGGAACTCCAGAATCGGAACTGGCTAAGGTTCAGTAGCTATTATTCAAACAATATACAAGGGAAAAGTGTTAGGAGAGTAAAGATTTCAGTATAATAGTCTTGTAACTTCATCTGAGAGTGGCATTTAGGTGGATAGCAATTCTATGATATATATCACATGGTATCCAATTTATATCCAGGACGTAGAATGAGAAATCATATCCAATCACGCGGAAACCAAGCCACAGATTGTACTATACAGATATTGCCCTTGAACACTATCATTTCTACATTGTTCTTTCTTTGAATCTTTAAGACCACATCAAGGTCCTCTGTCCTTGTAGGCCATGTTCTAAGATTAAGTTGCCATGTAGAAAGAAGGCATTGTGTGAGAGTGCTTAATTGGTATTAGTATATTTGGATAAATACTTTAATTCCTTTATACTCAACTACCCACAGCCCTGAGCTGTATACTGACTGCTATGCAGAACCCAGAAAACTACAGTAAGCCCAAAGCTCACCCTGTATTCATATGCTGATATCTATTCTCAATTTGGATTGCTCCTACTGTGCTTCATATAGTAGTAATTGCATTGAATTTATATACATACATACGTACACATATGCATGAAAACTCAAATGCAAATAGAGAATAATAATTACAGAATAGTACTCATGTGAGCTACTAGTGTAGTGCCTAAGGTATCTTATGATCACAGCTCATAGCCTAGTGCTAAGAAGCCTTTTGGATATTTCAAAGAAATCCTATCATTGCTACTATCAAAAGCTGCCTCTCTACCATCAAGTAATATTTTGTTATTTTTGTACTTTATAAAAATACTTTCACAACCAAGATCCCCTACTATCAGAAACCAACCTGCACAGTACTATGACAGTGGGAGTGCAAGAAACAGGATATTGTTTCTACAGGTACAAGAAAGCCAAGCATGGTAACAGTCACTAACGCTATCCCTCTTTTCTCTCAAATTAAGTTCATATATGAGTAAAAGTCTGGCTACACCAACACTCAGACCTGGCATAACTTGAGAGCTATGTTCTATAATGCCTATACTCCTAGATTCTGTTACGGCATATCATGGAAGCCCAGTGTAGGCTTGGGATACACTCAACTTAGCAGTACTAGCAGCTGCCCTAAGAGGCCAAAATTGATTCAGCATATTTGGAAATTTTTATCTCTATGCTGAAGAATATCATGATAGTTGGATGGAGTGGTAGCAAGAAACACCAGGCTTTGCAGCATATACAACGAAATCTGCAGGCAAGAAGAAGATAAGAAGAAACTCTAACCTTCGAGGCACGAATATATGGAAATACTTTCAACAATGCGGAGACTGCTTCCGTAGTTCTATTGGCAGACCACAATTAATGTGCATTATATGCAAGAAGGTTCTTGCTCAACTAAGTGGTACAGGTACGAGCTCGATGCCAGATTATAACAAGTCTTTTGCCTGTCAGAAGTCTAAAAGGTTTAATGGATCTGATGCTGCAAGTTCGCCACTATCAGATATACTAACTCTCTGGCAAAAAAGAATGAAGACAGGGAATATGCACAAGATAGTTGATCTGTTGACACCAATTGGATTCAATTAGTACAATTTTGAAGAATACTCCCTAAAGGCCTTCCTTGCTACAAATCTTGCATTTAATTGTTCAAACAACCTTGCCTTCTACCAAGTCTTCAAGTATATCTGACCAGTCATTAATATTTCCAGCCCAACAATATTGACAAGACACTTAAAATGGCTAGGTTACTCTACTGTGGACAATATTCAAACTGATTTACCAGTTGATACAAAGATTTTACTACCTACCAAGACTTGGATTTCCCCAAATAAAACTTGCATTTCTGGCAATCGTGGCATACTGGATTTCAGATGACTGGAAGATGAAGCAGGTATTAATTGGGTTCAAGCAAATAAAAAGTTCTCACACAAGTACCAACATAGTGGAAATAATTAATAGGGTCCTTGCAGAATATGATATTCAGAATAGGATTCTTGAGTTCACTACTAACAGTGCTAGTAATAACAAAATACTCACTGAGGCCTTAAACAAGGTATTATGTTCACTATCTATTGAATGGTACCCATTGGAAAACCATATTCCTTGCATGGCCAATGTTGCTCAGCTCATTCTTGGAGCATTTATGAGCTTGATTATGGTCAAATCAAAGGACAGTTATAGGCTGTCTGGCTTTAGGGCAGATTACATTGATAAGGTTATGAAGGTAGATAATGGTTTTTACAAGACAATAGAAAAGGTAATATATTCCAGTCCCTATATGCCTGTAATTGCATAAAACTGTGTATCCAAGCGCGTATACCCAAATTCCTACGCTCAAATTTATATTCCTAAATTCATACACCTTGATGCAAAAGAACAACTATTCTCAACAGCAAAGCCTTGAAATATAAATTATAGTTGATTTTTATACTGGTTGTCTCTGAAAACTATTTACCTAATTGATACTAATTATATTGAGTGTAAATTAGTATCGGAAAATGAGTATTGCGGTAGGAGCTTCACCACAATGCTGGCAGCACTTCATAGAAATATAGAATGGCAGAGTCATATTCTCAACTACACACCTTTACAACATGAAAACATGGTGAAACTCGACCCTAAATATGTTGGAGAGATCTGTATGGTTGCATGAATTCACTAAGAGTTTGTTATAAACCTATCCTGAATTGGTTCTTCTATGGTCTACACCCAAAGAATGGAGGTAGGTGGACTACATCTTGGAGGTACTCCAACCAATATGATTTGGGACCTTGCAGATATTCAAAGCACATAGAGTCACAGTTCATCATGTGTTCCATGTATATCAGGACATCTTCTATCATTTGGGGATGCAGGTTACCAAGTTGGAGTGCAAGCAAATGTAGTAGAAGGTTGATATTTGTGAGGGTTTCTAAGAGCTGACTTGGAAGGCAGTGGCCGACTATGGTAGAGCAGGATATTCCAGAGTTCTTCTCTTTGGCATTGGAGCTTGTTTTAACCCATACTGCAAACTGGGCCTCTTTTGCGAATGAGATTCTGACAATGTTGATAGTGAGGCTACTCGTCAGAAGACTTATAAAGAACAATTTATCGCATATTATGATCTTCACTATACTCCAATATTAGCTCCATGCTGTGATACACGAATTCTTAGAACAATTTAAAAAGTCAATTCAAGCATCTTCACAAAGTAACACAGAGTACTGTAATCAATGAGGCCGTTATATATATTGAATTAGATATAGATGTTGAACTTCCAGAGTTGCACAGTAGTGTAGCAAATCCTACACCAGACACTAGCCCACCTCGTATCATTTATAAGGCAAATATACTTGACTGGTTGAAGGTTAATGCTGGGTGGTTCCCAAATTTAACCCGAATGGCCAAGAATGTTCTTACAGTCCAAGGAGATAGTGTTGGAGTTGAAAAGGTATTTAGTATGGCAAGAGATGTGATTCTGTACCATCACTCTAGATTAAAAAGCAGTACTATTAGGGCATCAATGCTCAAGAAATCTTATGAGTCTAAAGACGTATGATGAGAACTAGCCAATAATGACTGTGAACAAGAGGCAACATGGCTACAAGAAATGGCAACAATCAAGGAGTACTGCTATTTAGCTGACGTGTGAGAGAAGAGCACTGCGGAGAATAAAAGCTGTATCTCGGACAACAATGAGTCACAAAAAAAGTTAACAGTCAGGTCTTTTGTTGATCAGGATAGGAGCCAAGCATTTGGAAAGGACCTTAAGCCTCTACTGCTGGATCCTGGCACAGTGGAATCTCAATAAGCTCATCCCGTACCAAGTCAAATTCAGGATGATTTTGACCCATTAGAAGGGTTTGAAGAGTCAGATGAAGACTACGGAGCCTGAGATAGTGCAGTCAACATGTATGTTGCATCTGATTCAGAGAATGGTAAATACTCTAGTGAGGAGGCTAGTATCACATACCAGAGTGAACCAGAAAATGACGATGATCTGAAAGGTACAAGTAGTACTATCATAATAGACTCAGTGGGCCAGGAAGAAGATGTTCATTCAGGAATAGCGAGGTCAGTTCTATTGATGCTACATGTGACTCGGAGCAGAGGGTAGGATAATAGTTCAAGCATTGGGACTGTAATGAGAAAGCAGGCTAGAATGGGTGAGAAACCAAGGAAGAGGTCGCGAGTAATCTAGTAACGAATTTGATTAAATTTGAGTACACATATAATACAGCCATTGAAAAATATGAGGAGGACTATTGAGATGCTTGCTCTATTATATTGTATTAAGGTAAATGCTTCGGAAAAATGTAAGTGGACAACTCTTTGTTCCAGATCACTGTTATTTGAATACTGTACATTAGTTCTATGAGGATTCCGTGAATTATTCTGCTATGCAGAATTAAGCTGTAGTGCTCATAATACCGTACCAGGTGACATCTTACTCTTGCAACTTTAGTCTATAGAAAGGTTCAGAACATGTTAGTAGGGCAGACTTTCTAGACATGAAATAATGTGCTCAAAATAATGCTATGTATGTGAAATCATATGCCTAGAAATCATATACCCAAATTACAGAATCAGAAATTGTCTGTGAAATACCGAAAGATTGTACGCCTAGAATGTAAAATCATTCTTGGAGCAATTGTTTCAGTTTCCATGTGCTATGTACTATGCAGTACTAGTACTATTAGTACGTACTCCTTTTGTTCTTCACTTATCTATTCTCTCTTTTCCCAGAACCACTACAACCATAGATAAATAACCCTATCCTTCTTTGAGCAGGAAGAAAGCTTGCTTGAAGCGAGTGTTGGCAGTTGAAGGGAAAAAGAGATAGATAAGTTATGAAAAGAGAAGGCAAAGGAGGCAATGAGGCAGCAATCGAAGCTGAAGTACTGAAGAAGTACTGTGAGGCAGTCTCAGGAGATACTTGTTACAGTTGATGAAGGTAAGCGAAATCAGAACCCTGGCCAGGGTAAAGGTATGATATTAGCCAATAGTATTTAATCGAGCTCTGTTCATATATTGTAACTGCATACCAATCTGTTTTCTAAATTGCAAAAGACCTCTAGCTATCTTTCTTATGGATAAATGGCAATATGCTATGCAGTATAAGATAGAATATTTGCTAGATATTAATCAAGCCCAGGCATAAACATTTAGTTGTATATTATTGATGTCCCAATTTTGATGTCCAGGATGCAATCCTTTCGCAACCTAAATAGCAGCTAGACAACAACTTAAAAGAGAACTTTGAGCACAAAAATGAGCTAAAGTTACAGTGGATTAAATGGCAATATTGCGATTATAGGTGACAAGTAAGTAACTAATAGTATCCCTGACAATGAATAAGCTTACAGAGTAGTTAAACTATAGGTACAGGATCCCATGTGTAATAAAAGCTGAG
Organism: Tuber brumale; assembly: GCA_014065205.1. Lineage (NCBI taxonomy): Eukaryota > Fungi > Ascomycota > Pezizomycetes > Pezizales > Tuberaceae > Tuber > Tuber brumale. Next base: position 107,331 of record JACCEG010000344.1, on the reverse strand, counting down.
AACCAAAAGGGAAGTTGCCTGTTACCTCAAATTCAACTGGCGGTCTACCATTATATTTCTTTACAGAATATAGCAGATGATCATACCTAGTATGGCTCAGGGGGTATACGAAAGTGATATAAACTACAGGAAATACTAGATGTTCGGGGTGCTTATGTGGCCCTCAAAGACAGTGCATATATCACAACTCTTAGTTCATTGGAGAGAAATTCCAAAATGACACTTAATTATCTTGGCACTTTGAGAATGAAGGGTTGTGTTTTATCGCACCACATATTTGTATCAAGAATGGTACTGAGAATAAAGAATATCCAGCTCAGGCCAGGACCAGTCATATCGTATACCTTGAAGATAGCCATTGCAGCATTGAAGATATTCACCCAAAAGCTTCTGCCACTAACTCAAACCGTCAAGGGTTTATTTCATGTTTTCCCCCATGATGAGTATTCAAAATACAATAGAGTCTATAAGACTATTTACATAGAAAGAGAAGTCAAAATTGATAAGGCTTTTGGAATATGAACTTCATGCTCACTTGTTATCAATGTGAATACAAACAGCTACAAAGGTGTGGAGGATGTATGCCACGGATGGTATGCTGTTGTGGCATTGAGGGACTGTGAGGGTGGCAATGCCTATTCTCGAGAGGGTGGAGTCAAGATTAATTATCCTTTAGGTATATATCGACTGTTTTATCTCTCTGGCTACCTGTGACTGATATATACAATCCAGACTCTGTTATCTTCATACGCTCATATGCGGTGGAATATTATATTGGTGCTTTTATAGGAAATCACTATAGCATAGTCAACTTTACACACAAGGCCGTATACTATGAGTATGTGGATGGCACAGGGAAAGCCATTGTGGGAGTTTAACAAGATGCCGGAATGGTGGTGGGGATCCTGTGGCAACTTGGATGTGTAGATATTTCCATTATTTTTGCCTTTTTGTAAAGTAAATATCATCGCATTAAAAAAATGAAAACTAGATCGCTTAGGCATGTATGAGTTTATTTAGAAGAAAAAAGTCATAAGCCCAAAATAACATGCACAGATCAGGATCATATGCCAGAATGGTATATAAACCAAAATCATATGCCAAGAGTCCATATATCTGCTATTTATACTATCATGATAGAAGGAGCAAGATACTATACATAGAAGGATATAATTTGTGATTATGAATAGGCTATACTGTTCTTACAAAACATCACTCATTCAGGAGAACAGGGCCTCCTGAGTGGTGGGGAGATGAGGAATATTAAAGCAGGGCCCTGCCTAGGTAATAGATTGGGGGAAGAAAATCCCCATCCTACTCCATAGTACAAATGGGCCCTATGTAAGGCAGAGCAGGGAGGAGAGGCAAGAAGTTGACCCTAGGCCATACAGAGAGTGGGGTAGCAGATGGAAAATCCATCTTGCCCCATACCATAATGAACACTACAAATAAGATAATAAGAGGATGAGAGGACAAAAAGACCCAAATTATAACATTTCACAAGATTAATTAAGACAGCTCTGATAAATAAAAAATATGAGTTATTGGTTATACAAAGGCTCCAACAGTCTTTTGACAAAACTACATCAATTTTACCAATTTACGGTTAATATATCGATTCAATAAGTGTACTTGGATGTTAAGTGAATTGTGATATGAATTTCTCTGCTTATTCAATGATGAAATGCATATTCAGAAGTATCATATTGCGCTAATATCTGATAACTATCTATCATATTCATTTCCTGACTATCCATTAAGTGATTAGTGTAATGACCGTTTGTGAATGGCATTCCAGGAAGGCAAGAGCCTACACTCTTGTCAGAAGCATCAGCCTACCTGGTAGGACTGGTCGATCTACCAGGAAGGTCTAGTTGGGTAGACATAGGTCTGCTCTTTAAGGGTATTGATAGTTGAGTAACTTAGTGTCAAGTAGAAGCCAACTCCAGTATAACTAAGAGTCTTAAGCCAAGATCTTCAATCAGAAAATCTGTTGAGGAAGGCTCATCTTGATAAATATATAAGGTAAACATTTAAAGAGTAAAACAATATTATATTAATAAGATCTCTTCTCTATTGCTTGATAATATCTGCAAAGCTAGAGAGGCACTTCAATATTTATATCCTACATCTCAGTGTTGGCAGACTGCTTCTAACTACTATGCCTCTGAAGTACAACTTTGGTTTTAATATGCAAACATCCAGAATCTTATAAGTGCAAGCACTGGTTGACCATGAAACTTCACACACTCTTTTACAGTCTCGGAATGGTATCCCTCTGCTGAGATGACTGCACAATTTGTTTTACCAAACAGATGTTATCAACTTAGTTGACTGCGTAGACTATTATATTACTTCAGTTTCATTGACTATCATTGCAGTTGTTTCTTCAGTCATGAGGTTATCACTTTCACGCTAGATCATTTAGTGCCAATTACCAGTTCAAGCCCAATGTGCTAATATCTTATAGGTCTGTATCTTATGTAGATCTTCCTGTCTGAGTGTGGTTTCCCTTGGTTCACTTGCCTCTGTTGAAAAGTCTAATTACTAGGACTAACCAACCTACAGCAGATCTCAAAAGAGTATGGATAAATTCAGTATGTCCTCAGTAGCTTCTGCCACTGGGGCACCCTGCTAGAGTATTTTGATGAAAATATCCGATCACCTTCAGCCCAAGTTTAGGAACCCTAATCTTTGAAACCTAATAGTCCAATGTACATCTGATAGGTTTCTTCCATTCCACTTCTCAGATGTAGCCAAAGGTCTCATTCCTATACATCTTGTGAATAGAATATGATTAGACGGACAGTAGCAATGTATATTGTGTTATAAAGTAGGCTTTATTGATGTGATAATTTAGTTATACGACGCAACTATCAAAATCTTGCTAATCATATACCGGTCCTATAAGAGGATGGAATAGGGGTATTAGCTATCTAGAAAATCGAGAGTCTGTGCCCTGTTACCCTACCTTAAGATCTGTATACTAGTCCTAGGTTTTTATATACCTAACACTTCCTTGGATATAGACTACGTTACAGACAGGTACTTAGGTATTTAGTATAAGTGGTAGTTACCCTATTGAACAGGATAATTCTTAAAGTCAAATAGTGAAATTACTCTGTTTTCTTAGTAGTACTTCAGGGTAGAGTTACCCTACTTAGTAGAGTAACTTGAGGTACTATTACCCTACATTTAGTCTAGAGTTATCCTATTTTGAGTACTCAGTTACCCTGCCATAGAGCCAAGTTACCCTACACTGTAGGTAACTTGTTATATAGGACTCTAGGGGAAGTTCTCACAATGTTTGTCACATGAAATAACTTAAGAGTTTTGAAATCTTTCATGACATGGGAACCTTCTGAAGGAGTAATTAAGCTATGAATATTCTGTAACCTGGAGGGATGGCTCCTACCATACCCTTCTGGCCTACCTGTAAGTCCTAGGCATCATAGGTTTAAGTTTGAAGAGTTGCTCATACCAAGGTTGTGGCTAGCTACTACAATCTTAGGCACTCCTCCAGAGTACCCAATAGCTTAACACAACTTTGTGGCTCTACTAAACCTTTGCATTTTATCATACCATATAATAATATTATCATGACATGCTAATTTACATTTCCACTTTTGGACCTCATATGCCTCTTAATACCAGCTATTATCAGCCTTGATATCCTTGTTTATATGCTTAAACTGCCTGTTTGTTCTTAATATATAACTTTATTTCATTCCAGAGAGGCTTGCACTCAGCTTGTATAGCTCTCTTCTGCGTATTTTGAGCCTGTCTTAGCTGCTTTTCAGCTTTTGCTACATTCTCATCTTTTCTTCATCTCACTATTTTCTTTGCTTCTGCAGTATAAATAATACTTTCTTTCCGCACCTGCCTTCTATTTTGTGCTCTACGCCCAGTAGCTCTTGCTTCTTCTGTAGCCCTAGTATTCTCCATATACTCCATTGCCAAGGCACCAGATTGTTCCTGTACTAGACTACCTTGAAGTACAAATCTTAATTTCTGCTGAAATGAAGGAGACAAATCTGATATATCATAAAGCAATTCAACTCCTTGTCTCTTCAAACTCCAAACTTTAAGTGCTGTGGTTGGGGATGATATATGTGGTAGTATAGATAGTTGACTTGAAATAAGCTGTACTTCTTGCAGCTTAGAAATAACAATATCTGCATTATAGAGAATGAGTCTAGTGACATGGAGGGCTGATTGAATAGGTGTAACTTTAAAAGTTTGCTGGCAGATGGAATCAATTTTATCCAAAAATTCAACTTTATTGAAGTCTCCTCAACTAGTACATGTCACAACCTTAACAGCTTCAAAGTGGTAGTACTCATATGGCTGAAAAACAACCACATCCAAGGGTTGTGGAAAATGGCTTGAATAAGAGAGAAGAGAAAAGACTACAATCTTGTGGTCATTACAGAAGTTAATAAACTTCTTTGCACAGTGTGAATCAAAACTATCCAATAGTGAAAGTCTATAGCTGTCAACCTGTTATGCTGAAGAAAATCATTCAAAGTGGACCAACTACTTCATCAATAATATATTATTGCTATAATCAGTTTTAGAAGTGTCAATCTGATAATTATCTGGAACTGATGTAGCTGTATACTATAGCTCTTGGTTAATAATGCCAGGTATAATAATCATTGCAGGTACAACAATTCCATCTCCACTAATCATTTCACAAACAGAGACAAGCTCTTTATTCACTGAGCTTTCCAGATAGACTTTCCGGCTCAGGTGTCATGTGATGATCTATTTATTATGCTCAATACTGATATACAAGTCAGTTTCGTCACAGTTGTAAATACCAGTATTCTGAATCTTATGCTGATCACAAACAATATGGTATTTATTAAACCAGAAGCACAGATCATCTAGCTGATGAGCATTTTTGCAGTCAATATCAATGCTGCATTGCTTTCAAATGTGATATTCTGGATGACAACTTAAGAATCTTTGAATCCAATGATCACTGACAACTGGTATGGGACAATGGCCTGTATGTGCATCTTGGAGAACAGCATTTGCACAACCTGAAATTATTTGTAGGTGGGTACTTGTATCAATTATATTGAGATGGTCTAGGTACTGATATACAGCTAGTTAATGGTTTTTAGAGAGTGCTCTATTGGTTCCAGGCTGCTCCAGTCTCGATGGGTGACCTTACCAGTGTGCATGAAGCTGGGTAATAGGAATTTCATATGTTCATGCAATTGGAGCCAGGTTTGGATATTCCTGTCATGAGCTATTAATTTTCTGAATAGCTGCTTGAATTCTGACATCAATATAGGCATAAGGCTCAACCCACTGACTGGCGAGTACAAAGGACCTTTCATTCAGTATAGTTGACTATAATATTGGTTAGTATGAATATTTAAATAACGACTACAAATTTATACTCACCTACAATCTTATAGCTATAGTTGTACATACTTACAAGGTTGCAGAAGCCATATTGAAATTATAGTATGGCCCAATATGAAATTACTATGATGAGCTACAAAGTTGTATTGAGCTACCATCTTTGTGTTGAGCCACTATATTGTATTGAGCGACTCAGTTACTATGGTGAGCTGCAAAGTTGTGTTGAGCTATAAAGTTGTATTAAGCTGTCGGGAACTCTGGAGGAGTGCCTAAGGTTGTGGTCGCTAGCTACAACCTTGGCATGAGTACTCACATACCAGTAAGTAAGAAGCAAGAAAAGTATACATATAACACCATATCTGCTCTGGCCAAATTACTGACTGCAAGCTGTCAGCAGGATATAAGAGGGTAGCCTGGGGCAGCCTGGAGATTTGGGTCAACAGGTCATATCATGTATATAAAATCCTAATATTAGGAGGATCTATTATGACAACTATGGGTAAGTCTAATATCTGTCAAGAGTGTGAGAAAGAGACTGAGGAGGTTCCTCTTAAGATCTAGATAGTGGCATGAACTGAGCCTAGAAATCATGCAAGTCATCTTCCCAGGCACTACTCTTGTGCTATTAAAGTAACTAGAATCTATACTGTTTCTCTGTAATTGTTATTAAAGAATATCAGTTAAACTCTAGCGTGCAAGTCTTATTACAATAATACTGATCTTCACAAAAGGTTAGTCATAAGTAGTGCCTATTGGTATTCAACCAACGAAGACATCCATTGGAGGAGCTAGATGGTCCATTATCTGAGTTTAATAGAATTGTGTAGAACTGTATAGATGTTAACAGTGCTGCGATAGCTTGCAATGGTATAGTCAGTATGGGCAGAAAGTTTCCTAGTTGGTCTAACCTCTGATGGATATAGAAGTTCACCACTAGTATATTTACAGCATATTTACAATGTGTAGCACTTTTACTCTGGCGGTTAAATTGAAAATTTGGCAGCTAAAGGTTCAGCTTTGCAGAAGTCGGTAGACTAAGGAGCAGTCTAGTCTACTAATAAAAAATTATTACTCTGAGGATGTTAGAGGAGTCCTGACAAGCTTTAAGGAGTTGGATGCGCATGAACGCTGTGTAGTGATAGAGAGTAACTAATATTATATTGAATCTACCTAAGTATATATGAGTTCTCTTCTATGTAAGCAATCAACTACCTTTTGAATAAGAAACTTATTGAGTAAATGTGTTGGCTTAATAATATTAAGTTTTACTATTGTGTTTTCTTTTCTCATCTCTGGCTGAGATTTTATATTACTTCATATTTGAAGAAGACTTTAGTATAGTCATACTCTTGGGATCTATCCTCTAACAAGAAGTTCCACGTTATAATTACAGAGGTGTTAGGCAGACGACAATCTCTAGTATAACTGAGAGACATAGGCCAAAATCTTTGTCCAGAGAATCTGTCAAGGAAGGCGCGTCACGATAAGGTAAAAGTAAAGTAAAGATTTATGAGGTAAATAATTTTATATTGATAAGATCTCTTCTCTATTGCTTGATGGTGTTTGTAAAGCTCGGGAGGCACTTCAATATTGAGATCCCACATCTGAGTATTCACGGACTACTTCTAACTACTATGCCCACGAAGTACCACTCTGGTTTTAATACGCAAACGTCCAGAATCTTTTGAGGGCAAACAGCGTTTGATCCTGAACCTTATCACACCCTTTCGCGGACCCGGAATAGTATTCCTCCGTTGAGATAACTGCACTATTTGTTATGCGAAACAGCGGCCTCCAACTTAGATATCCACATAGACTATTATATTACTCTAGTCTGTTTGACTATCTTTCCAATAATCTCTTCAGTCATGAAGTGATCAAGTTCATGGCGGGCCACCTAGTGCCAATCGCAAGTCCGAGCCCGACGTGTCAACATCTCAAGGCACTCTGACTTATCTAGGTCTTCCGCTCTGAGCATGCTTCCCCTTGGTCCGCCGGCCTCCGTAGAGGGGTCCTATTACTAGGACCAACCAACCTACAGCTGATCTCAGAAGGGTATGGGTGGATTCGGTATACTCCTAATAGCCTTTACTATTGGGATATCCTCTTGGAGTATTTCGCCGAAAACGTCGCGTCACATTTGGCCCATAGTTTGGGAAGCCTAACTTTGAACCCTGCTATCTCAATGCGCCTTCCCTGGACTTCTTCCATTCCACTTCCCAGATGTCGCCAAGGTCCCCTCTCATATATCCTGCGAATAGCATGCGGTCAGACAGACGGCGGCGACGTACATGGTATGATGAAGTGGACTTCATTCATGTGATATTTTAGTTATGGGACGCAATTCTCGAAATCTCGGTAATGACGTGCAGGCCCCATTATGGAGCCGGGGGTGTTGGCACTCCGGTAAATAGAGGGTCTGTGCGCAGTTACCCTACCGTGGGTCTGTGCACATGTCTCTGATTTTCATATGCCTAACATGAGCTCCCTCCTACCAGGCTTCACCTCGCATGGCTTTATAACCTTTTATAATTTTCTTCGCAGTACATTTTAACACTGAGTGTGGTCAGGGTGAAAACCCTCCCACGGTTACTTGGCCACAGTGGGAAAACCTTTTCCTCACTATCTTACTTCTGCCCTTCCTGGCATGTCTGGATTTTCATTATAAAAATTCTCCACAACTTCTTCCACGTTTTCCATACCGGTAGCAGGCTCCCAAGTGTTCTCATCTTCTGAACATCCTTCCTGTTTGATGAAGTACCACAGTTCCTGCTTCTCTTGGTAGTGGCCACGTACTTGTTTTCTGTAAGAACGAATTTCGCTTCTTGCTATTTTTTCAACCTCCTGTTGTAGATCACTGTCGATGTCCTCCGGCTCTTTAGGGGGTTGCTGATGACTGTTATGAACTGACTCGCGGTAGGGTTCTAGTAGGACGACATGGAATACAGGGTGAATGTTCCATCGATCAGATATGTTGAGCTAGAAGGCTTGTGATCCGCGTTTCTCAATGATATGAGAAGGACAGTATAGCTTTGGACTTAGCTTCTTTGATTTGGGTTGGGTTCAAATGTTTTTTGCGTTTGACATTACTTTATCCCCGATCTTGAAGTCTGGCTGTTGTCGAGCTTTCCAGTCATAATATTTTGACATTCCTTCCCGTATCTTTTCTAGTGACCCCCTTGCCTGTTTATGTATCGTCTTAATCCAGTTCACATAGACCATTGCTCCTGGATTTTGAGCTTCACGCTCCTTCATCCACTCTCTTTGTGGATGGAAACCGTAGTTCGCATAGAATGGTGACATCCTGTGAGCGCTAGTTGCAGAATTGTTATAGGTATGTTCAGCTAGCGGTAGTAGCTGATACCAGTCCTCCTGATCGTAGTTGACAAAGCTTCCAAGGTATCCTTCCAGCACTTGGTTGGTACATTCTGTTTGTCCGTCAGTCTGAGTGTGATATGCCGGTGACATTCTTCGCTGAATTTCCAGCACTTTGCAAAGGAATTCACAAAGTTCTCCTGCAAACTTTGAGTCCATGTCCGAGACGATTTCAGTTGGTAGACTGTGCAGCTTCCATATTTCTTTTAGGAATGCGTTTGCGACATCTTTCGCTGTCGCGGTTGTCTGTAGTCTGATGAAATGTACCATCTTCGTAAATCCATCGACTACTACCATTATCTGAGTGCATCCTTGCGACACTGGTAGTTGTGTAATGAAGTCCACTGAGATGGATGCCCATGCTGCGTAGGGTATTTGCAGTAGTTGCAATAATCTGTCCTTAGCCTGTCTAGGCGATTTATTATGTTGGCATTCATCCCAGGATCGTACGTAGTCATTGACCCATACCGTAAGCCCTTTCCAGTAGAAGTTTCTCATGATTATTTCCAAAGTCTTTTCTTGTCCACAATGTCCTGCAACCTTTGCATCATGACATCCTTCTGCGATCTTTGTGTATAGCGCCTGACTATCTGGTACAAATAGTCTTTACTTATAATAGAGTAGATCGTCGGTTAGGGTCAAGCCCTTGGGAAAATCCTTTCCTTCATCTTGTAACCTAATGAGTTCCTCCCTCTATTGCTTCCCTGCTATGTCTGATTCGATCGCTGCCTGTATCTCGTTTAGGAATTCAGGATTGAACTGGTTCATACTTTTTTGCAGGATAATGGCATTTGACATCAGAACCTTTTCGGGTACTTCTGAAATGTCATACCAATATTCGTTGTCTTTAGCTGATGCCTGTAGGTAACTGATGCTAGGTTCCTGTTCCTTGACGATCAAGGATCTTGTTGCTATATCGGTGCTTCCGAATCCCGCTGTTCCTTGTTCTGTATCTTCTAAGTCATCTACTTCTATCATGTCAGAGGTCTTGACCTTTTCTACCACTAGTTGAGCTATGCGATCGCCCATTCTTATTTGGCAGTTCACATCCTTATGGTTGAACAGTATGACTTTGAGTTCGCCGGTGTAATCAGTATTGATTACTCCTGCGCCGGTGGATATTCCACTTCGGACCGCTAATCCGCTTCTTGGGGCAACTCTTCTGTAAGTTCCTTTGGGTAGTCCCACAACTATACCCGTCCTTATCAATGCTTATCCATATTTCGAGACAATGTCATCCTCCATGGCGTACAGGTCATGTCCTGCCGCTATTCTTGAGCCCTTTGTTGGTAAGTATGCCTTTTTACTTAATCTCTTAACCCTAATAACGGTTTCCTTTCTACATCTGCAAGTTTTCAAATCCAAATCCTTATCTCCATTCCAGTTTTCTCCTTCATCGCCTACCCTCGCTACCAATGATACCAAGAAATCTTCTTCTTTCAAAGTTTTTTGTTTGCGATGCGTAGCTCCCTCCTCAGGACAGTACTCTGGCCGCCTGCTTAATGCATCAGGCTTTCCGCCTTTTGTGCCTGGTCGGTATACAATTCGAAAATCTTATTCCTCTAGCTTCTGAGTCCATCGAATATGACGGCCGCTCCAGACCTGCGAGGTGAGGAAGTATTTTAGGTTTTGATGGTTGGTAAAGACTGTAATCGGTTTTTCCGTCCCGATCAAGTAGTGTCTTTATTCTTTAAATGCTTCAAGGATTGCGAGGAGTTCTTTATCATGAATCTCAAAATTGCCCTCCACCAAATTTTATTTTCTTGAATGGAAAGCTACTGGATATAACCTTTTCTCAAAATATTGAGAAAGAACGCAACCAAGCATGAAATCACTAGGGTCAGTTTCCACCACCATTTCTCTTTCTGGGAAGAAGTAATGTAGTATGGGGGCTGTTGTAAACTGGTGTTTTAGCTCTGCAAAAGCCATATCCTGCTCAACTCCCTATTTGAAATTTTTTGGATTTCCTTGTAATGTCTCAGTTATGGGTTTGCAAATGGCCGATAAGTTTTTGATAAATCGTCAGTAGAAATTAGCGAATCCAGTAAAGACTTCTACTTCTTTAACCAACTTAGGTACTTTCCAGACCATTATGGACTCCACCTTGCAGGTGCTCATAGACACCCCATCGACTGCTACCATATAGTCGAGGAATTCTACTTCTGTGGCATGAAAAGTCGATTTCTTTAGGGATACCGCCAATTGAAAGTCTGACAGACTTTGTAAAACTCTTTGGACAGCTTTGCTATGTTCTTTTTCATCCTTTGAGTAGATGAGAATATCGTTAAGATAATACACAACTCCAACATCAAGGTATTCTTTCAGTACTTGGTTCATCATATCTTGGAAAGTTGCTGCGGTGTTAACCAATTCAAAAGGTATAACCTTATATTCGTAATGTCGGTATCTTGTACGGAATGCCGTCTTCTGTTCATCGCCTTCTTTTATCCTAATCAAATGGTAACCGTCCTTAAGGTCTAGCTTGGTGAAGATCTTTGCGCCAGCTACTCTATCTCTGAGTTCGGACATAAGTGAAAAGGAATGTTTGTTGAAGATAGTAATCTTATTTAGATTTCGATAATCCACAACTAGGCGTAGTCTACCATCTGGCTTAGATACGAATAATATGGGTGCTCTTGCAGGTGATTGACTTCGCGTGATCTTTTCTTGTTTGATCATTGTCTCCAAGGATTCTTGTAAAGCCTTAAGCTGTTTTTCGGATAGTGGATATATCGGCCCCCAGTAGGGAGTTAATCCTGGGATCAACTTGATCTCGTGATCGAATGTCCTCCATGGGGATAATTTTTCTGCCGTCTGGGCTTCAAACAAATGTTTGTAATGCCAGTATTCCTTTGGTAACGATTCGAGTTCTACCCTATTTTCTATGACTCCAATCCTTCCGATGCAGCAAGCATTAGGGTTCCAGGTGACAGATTCGTCATATTCGAACATATCTGCTATTCCTTCATATTCTTGCACACAGCTTTCGCAACTTTTTGCTGAGATGGTCCAATTTTCTACATCTTCTTTGTGAGACACTGGGTGTTCATGATGCCACCAATCAAACCGAATTATCATTCCGCAGTGACCTGCCTTAGCCACTTCACATGACACTTCAGAGCTGTGTGGGTTTGTTCCTATTTCCAATTTAATAGGGAGAGTGTATCACTTCCCTCCTGAGGCGGCTGATGATTCGTCAAAGCCTAAGATATTAACTACATTATTGCGTTCCACTGTAGGAATGCGAAGGTCTTCAACTTGGTTCTTATTGATAAGGAATACGTTGGATCCCGAGTCTAACAAGACTTTGACTTTGTATCGCTTATCATATATGGGGAGGTAAGCGATCCCCTCCCGACAGTTGTATTGTTTTGGTTTTGGAGCATCTAACTCCACGCGCTTAGCACGGATAAGATTTTCTTGGTTCTTTCGTTTGGACATTGTGGGTGCTGGGTGTAGGTAACAAGATGGTTGTTACTACGCCCGCGTAGTTTCGACCATTGAGGTCTCCTCAGACAAACTAGTAAGTCTTTAGCTCTAACAATCTGGGTCTACATACTTAAGTGGCGTTTCACCGATATGCTATTACGCAAGACCAGTTTTCAGGCTAGATGCCTTCTCCCGTCATGCCAGACCTAGGCTCATAGCAGATTTTTGGGCAGTTATTCGCCATTTTACTCCCCTGCTGTGGTGTTCCCGCTTTCACCGATCCCTTTCCTTAGGTTTTCGGTTATCTGTCTAGCTCCCTCAGAGGGGCCTTGTGTACCAACGCGGTATATCCCTATCCCACACTCTGGCTAGATGGCAAGATAGTACATACGTATAATACGACTCAGACTCGTGTGGTAGGTGGAACGGTCTACGTCGGTTGTCCTCCTGTCGTGTATTTGTTATCAGGTAGATCTTGCATTGCTATGTCCCAACTTCTTCGGTATAGTAACTTGCTTGCACACCAGTAGCAGGTAACTACTAGGTGACTTGAGGAACTTCGTACTGTTGGCTCACGGGCCATCTAGGCATGTTGACTATCCTCTCTTTCAATCTAGACTCGCCATATATTGATTCTTGTGTTCGAGCTCATAAGTCCTTCATGGGGTCCCTTCACTTAGAGCCTACTTGCGTTAATCCTGAAAGGAGAGACTCGCTTCGCGCCGCTTTGATCATTTTATGTTTCGATTCGCGTAGTTGCACATGGACTACCCGATCCCCATCGTGGTCGGTACCCAATACACCCCAACTAAAGGGGGTTCCCATTTCGATTCCAGCTCTATATGGACACTGAATACCCAATCGCTGCAGCTGTTGGTGCCAGTGAACTGACTTAGGTCAGTTCCTCGTCATCCGCCAGTTCGCGGATCTTATTTACTCAGGCTGGTTGCTGGGTGGAAGTGTCTCTGCATGCTAATTTTGGCTTTACGATAGCCGATCGTGCATGACGAATTCCCATTTTTATCGGTCTTGAGCTGACCGTTGCCGCCAATATATGGGTGTCTCCCCAACACGTTTGGTAGGTGTGGTTTTTCTTTCCACAATGTGTACAATCTCCGTCTCGCCTCCGAGTGTCTATCACACTTTGCAGGATGCCGGTATGGGCCTGGTTAAAGTTTGTGTAGGTGGTTTTGGTTTCACCTCCCAACCTTTTCCTGAGCTGCTCTGGTTCATTGTCTCTTTTCCGCTTCCGTGGTAGGGTTCCACCTCCCTTGACATAAGGTTTAGTCTCCCTTTGTCGCTTCGGTTTAGAGTCCCGCCTGTCATCTTTTTTGACCTGCTGGACTACTTTAGGCTTGCACAGTTTGTCTCGCCCGATATTTTCTCTGGCTAGAAGCCCTTCTTCTGACCGACCGCATAGTCTTAGCGCCTCTTCTCATTCTTGATCCGTTGTATACCGTATGGCCGACAACCTGCGAACAATTTGTTTCAGAAGTTTATCTTCCACTTCCTGTCTCCAGGACTCTCCAGTCATGTGTACACAAATGTTTTGGTTATGCAAGATTGTTAGGTAACGTTCAATACTACCATTGTATGCGACTAGCTTCATAGCTCGAAGTGCTAGTTGCTCGGCTTCCCGCGGGGCGAATCGTTTGATCATATCGTGTTCAAAACGAGTCCATGTTGCTAGTTCCAGTTGCTGCGTTTCCCCTGGAAGTCCGTCCATAGCCTTCCTATACCAAACGGTGTAAGGAAGCACTATTTCTCCTCTTGTACGACTGAGTACATATATAACCCGTTCCCGGGCATTGTCCCAGATTCGCGGGTTCTGTTCGAAATAGTTGGTGTATGGTAGAATCCACATATATATATTTTGTGCAGGTTTATCCTCAAAGAATGGGGGTGGCTCTGATGGTCGCTTGATGTTAGCGCCATTGTGTTGGCAAGGGTTTCTGCTATGCCAGACTGTTCTGGTGTTTGTCCTCGCCTCCTCCGGCTAGGACTTCCTCTCCTTCTTCCTCTCTCATCATCCTCGTCATCATCGTCGCTGGGATCTCCAGGGTCACCTCTCTGGGCACCTGAGGGGAATGCATTAGCGGCTTCCTTGCCTTTCCCCTTGTCCCTCTGCATAGGCAGAGCGTAGTACTCTCCGTCATCAGCTTCCTAGACGGTGGGTAAGAGTGCGGGTCCCACAGCTACAGGACATGGTGCTGCGGCCAACATCCTATTTATGGATGCTGTTAATACTTTTAGGGTATTATTGGTCTCATTATTCTGCTACTGTTGCTGGTCTTGTAACCTGCGAATCTCCGCTTGGTGAGTAGTCTGATCCATGCGCATTTGTCCCAGGGTACAGTAAACTTCTCTTTGTCGCATGGTGCATTGATTTTGGAATTTTAGGAATTCCGTCCTTAGGTTGATGACCATTTGTTCCAACGTTTGATCTCAGGCTAATGCTGCCTGGCTTTCTTCCCTGAGTGTTCTATGTAACCTCGTGGTTACCTCTTCATATTCCTGTTGACGCCTATCTAGAGCGTCTATTTTCCTTGCCACTTCTCGTAGCATCTCCTCTTGTATCCCCTTGATTTCACTTTCCACGCCTGCCAGCTGCATCAGCAAGATTGCAATATCGTTATCGTGAACCACTTGTCCCTCAGCGATTTGCTGTTGAACCTCAATTAATTTTAAGGTATTATCTTGGGTGGCTCCCTTCAGATGTTTGAATGCGATATTGGTTTGGTCAAGCGAAGTATCTATATCCTGCCTTATTCAACCCTGTGTCAACCCCAAACAACCGGCTAGCTTAGCTAGGTTTGCAACGTGGTCTCCACCTGATTTTGGCATAGAGGATCGTGATATCCTATGTCTGCTTGTGATACTGGATACTCGGTGAGAGGGTATATTTCCTCTCTGGAATGTGGGTTCATGAGGTGTTGATGGGGAGGGACTCCATATTGCCAAATCATCAGTTTTATCTGTCGTATCTGGACGGGTGTCCATGGGTTCTCCAGCCATTATCCTCTTCCTCGGGTCTTCTGGTATCTCGGCCATTGTGATACTTTCCAGGTAGGCTAATTGCGCTAATAGTCCTAGATACGTGATTTCTGGTACTTCGTACCAGAGTTCTCGATATCTTTTAAAGAGTTTAAGGAGTCGTATATAAGGTATCCAACGTTCGCGATACTCTAGAGGTATAGGTATGAAAAGGTTTCGTTGATCTGATTCTGGACTCAGAATCTGAATTTCCCATTTCTCGAGGTTTAGAATGTACCTATAGTACATATAAGGAGGGTTAGGCCTAGACTGAGGGGATGTCTGGCCCGTGGATGGCTGTGCCTGATTTTTTGTTATTGGAGTACGCGATACTCCAGTCGACAAGGTCTTCTGACTTAGTAGAACTCCACATGAAGTCCGGACCGTACCAAGTACGGTATATTCAATTGAATTGATCCCTCGTTGGGATCCCGAAAGGGGTTGTGAACCACGAGGGTTCTGTGACAAATTCTTCTTTGATTTTGTATAATTCGCTGTCGAAGGCTTTTTCGAATGTCTGAACATAGATAGGACAGTGAGGTGCTTTGAAAATGTAATCGAAGTCTGAACTGAGGGTGGAGTTTGAAGTGAATTCATAGTTCATATAGTGAGCCTTAGTAACAGGAGAACTATCAATATACTAGTAGGCTGACGCCAATCTCTAGTATAACTGATGGACGAAGGCCAAAATCTTTGTCCGGAAAATCAGTTGAGTAAGGCTCATCTCGACAAGGTAAAAGTAAAGTAAAGATTTATGAGGTAAACAATTTTGTATTGATAAGATCTCTTCTCCATTGCTCGATGGTGTCTGTAAAGCTCGGAAGGCACTTCGATATTTATATCCGCGTCTTAGTGTTCGCGGACTACTTCTAACTACTATGCCCCCGAAGTACCACTCAGGTTTTAATACCCAAACGTCCAGAATCTTATAAGTGCGAACACCGTTTGACCCTGAAACTTATCACACCATTTCGCGGACCCGGAATAGTATTCCTCCGTTGAGATTACTGCGCTATTTATTATGCAAAACAGCAGCCTTCAACTTAGATATCCACATAGACTATTATATTACTCTAGTCTGTCTGACTATTATTCCAATAGTCTCTTCGGTCATGAAGT
The DNA here is from genome assembly GCA_014065205.1 of Tuber brumale. Taxonomy (NCBI): domain Eukaryota; kingdom Fungi; phylum Ascomycota; class Pezizomycetes; order Pezizales; family Tuberaceae; genus Tuber; species Tuber brumale. The sequence continues at coordinate 90,996 of JACCEG010000344.1, read as the reverse complement.
GATCAAGTTCATGCCGGGCCACCTAGTGCCAATCGTAAGTCCGCGCCCAACGTGTCAACGTCTCATGGCACTTTGACTTCTCTAGGTCTTCCTTTCTGAGCATGCTTCCCCTTGGTCCGCTGGCCTCTGGAGAGGGGTACGATTACTAGGACCAATCAACCTACCGCTGATCTCAGAAGGGTATGGGTGGATTTTCATATACCCCTAATAGCCTTTGCTATTGGGATATCCTCTTGGAGTATTTCGCAGAAAATGTCCTCTCACTTTCGGCCCATAGTTTAGGAAGCCTAACTTTGAAGCCTACTATTTCAATGCGCCTTCGACGGATCTCTTTCGTTCCACTTCCCAGATGTCGTCAATGGTCCTCTCTCATATAACCTGCGAACAGCATGCGGTCAGACGGACGGCGGCGACGTATACAGTGTCATGAAGTGGGCTTCATTGATGTGACATTTTAGTTATGGGACGCCACTCTCGAAATCTCGCTAATGACGTGTGCGCCCCATAAGGGTGCCGGGGATGTTAGCACTCCGGTAAATTGAGGGTCTGTGCGCAGTTACCCTACCGTGGGTCTGTGCACATGTCTCGGATTTCCATATGCTTAACAAGAGGACCACCTCTTCTAATTCTTACAAATATTATACTTTGCCATCTTCCATCCTGCAAAACAGCCATTTTTACAACATATGAATATGGAAATTATTAAAGCCTTTAAAGCTGTCTATTGACAACAGTGTGCAGACTACATAGTGCTGAGATTTAATGAGCTTGGTGAAGCACCTAAACAAATTGACATTCTTAAAGCTATTTATCTTATTAAGGCTGCCTAGGAGAGTATTAGTTCTTAGACAATTCAAAACTGCTAGAAAAAAGCAAATATTACAAGCAATTCAGAAGTACTACTAGTGGACTGTAAAATACCACTATAAGAAGTTAAAACTATCACTGAGACGACTGATATGTTTATCAGAAACCAATAAGTCGCTTGTCTTAAAGCATTTCAAGAAATTTAGGCATGTAGGAAAACAACTGTTTAAGACTTAAATAATTTCTTTGAAGGCTACTTTAATGATAAAGATAGTAGCCAGCCTTGTTCAACAATACTACCAGTTGAGCTTCCAGATTTGCATGATCTTATTGAAAAAGAAATTGCAAATGGTCTTCTTCAATACCTATTAGTGGAGCTAGATAGAACAATCGGCAAAGTTTATACAATAGACTAAAACAGTTAACAAACTTTTGGACCATCCCACAGTCCTTTTTCTCAGCCTATCATCTCTTGTAATACTGTGATTACTTATTTTCACAAGCTTCACCACTTCTATTAAGCACTACTAGTATGATGGCGCTGCCACTCCTTAGGCCATACGAGATAGAAGGGGATGAAAACACATAGATATGCATGGCAGTAGAAGGGTTCTGGGATTCGTGGACGATAATGGAAACCCATGGAAGCAAGAAGAAGTTGCCAGAATGTGCCAGACTTGAAGATTAGTAATAGAAGAGGATTTTCTTTGTTATATAAAGGGGGGGGTGACCCCCTTAGTTTACATTCCTTATGCAACTTGTTATTTTCCTCTCCTACCTGTACCTGAGAAATACACATCTTTCCTTAAAACTAAGGCCTAAACCCATGAACACTAATCCTAAACTCCTAAGAATCTAAACAAGTATTGTTGTACTTGTATACCTAAAATTCCCATATACTCCTTGATCTATCGCGTATACAGTAGTATGCCTTAATCTATCTGAACTTCCATCGAACTCCCTTACAACTGGTTACACATATACTAAATTCCAGAAGAAAGTCACCACCAGTTCTTATCTTACAAATGATCTCTCAAACAGAGAAATTGAAGACTTCACTTGTTCAGTAGGTTGAATACTGCTTTTAATTTTGCTATAGAATCAACTGGCTAACAGATAATTCTGATATTGAATAACACGACAGACCAAACAGTCTAGCCTGATTCAATTTTTCATCAATGAGACCATAGTCCAATAACTTGTCTATTATCAGCACAGCTTTCAGAAGAGCGAACTGTTTCTCCCCTTAGTCCTAGAACAGTTTGTAGTCTCCTCTTTACTTTAAGTGATATCTTTGAACGGCTACTAACAATTATTTGGGACTCAATCAAGCTTCAACCAGTAGACCTGACTAGTGATATGGGAGATGATTGGGAGGTTGGTCACTGGGAGCAGGACATAGAGGAGGAGGAACATTTGGCATGTATTCCTATCAAGCAGATTGCTTGTGGCATCAATGATGCATTTGAGAAACTGTCACTTTAACATTTGCACTTTGCCGTTTTGGGGGGTGGATTCCAGGACATCAGATACATTTTCTATGTGAGCAGGGATTAGAGATTTTGAAATTTCCATCTGATCTGAAACCTCTCATAATCCAGAACAGTGAAGTGTATTTCTATGAGTTTTACATAAATCTTGAAAAATCATCCGGGACAATGAAAGATCCGGGAGAGTGAGGTCCGGGACAATGGGGTGCGACTGTCCTGTGTTGCACACCACATAGGTTTGGTAGACACTTATCGGTTCTCGCACCATAATAATGGAGATTTTTGCGGGGGATTTTTGCGGGGGATTTTTATTTTTTTTCGACCCCTTGTACGAGAATTTTCCGGATTGGATGGTCTTGGCTTGGCTTTGTTAGGCTGGATCTCTGGAAATTACGGATTTGGTTGGCTTTTTCTCTGATCTTTGTGGGCCCACGCCTTTTTTTTTTTTTTTTTTTTTTTGCATATTTTTCTCTCTGGTTTGATAGGCAGTAGATTTCTTTTGGGACGACTAGGTTGAGTATTCTTACATCAAGTGAGGCTTGAATGGTGGTGGTGATAAGGGTGTTGGAGAATTTATGACTGCAGTTGGAGGCTTGCATGCCGTTAAGATTCGGTTTAGTCACGTTGTTGCAATATTCCCGGCAAGATCTGGTCTTGGAGTCAACATTTGATTGCACTGCAACTCGTAGACGACAGCCAGGGTGACAGTGTGTGACCAGAGAAAATGTGTGAGGTCCAGGTGCTCTACTTTACTGGGGGTTACCAGTTGAAGGTCTCATCATCGCCATCTGTGGTTATGCCATTAAGGGGTGCGTTGGACGGCATTGGCCAAGCTTCGTTGACCTCATGTAAGCCATTCCTGGGTGGTCAGTCTGTGTTTCTGGAGAGCTGGATCGGGAACGTTGGTGCTCGAAGTTCCCTCTTTTATATCAGTGTCTTTTTGGGGTTTGCTGAGGCGGTGAAGTGGAGCGGGAAGAAAAAAGGGTTGAGGATCCGACTGGCCTTTTCTAATGGGGGGGGTTTTGTGGATTGTCTGCTTGCCCATCGGTTGGTGCAGCCAGAATGGAAGAGATCACACTTGGGCCCTGCGTCTGCGGCGTACAGTACAAAGACAAAACTGGTGGTAAATTTACATATAATCTTTTTTGCTTTTCTCCAATTTTTTTTATTTTTTTTTGCCACGTTCACCGTAAAAAAGAATCTCCTTCGGCCCACCTTGGGGTCCCAGTTGGATTTGACGCAAGCTAAGACAGAGGTGCGCGACAAGTTGCTCTCGCTTGTTGCTCACCCTCTTGGTGGAATTATGAAATACTTTGTATCGTGGAGTTCGCATACCGTTGGATGCCATACAAGTGCTAGGCTAAAAGTTAATGAACAGTTATTTTAGGTTAACCTGCAAAATTATCCCTGTCTTGTGCGAAAACATATAGCCTGTGCCTTGTACATTCCAATCAGTGATTATCTCTTCCTACTGATTGTCTAAACTGGAGGGAAGTGAATTCTTCCTTTTCCAGCTGGTCCGTACAAAGTTGGGCGAACTGAATTGATCAATTGATTTTCTCCCTTGATCTGTCCAGTAATTTCTTCAATTCCTCACAGTCCATTTGAGTCTTCCGGTGCCTTTTTTGTCTGTCCTTTTCACCTTTGCCGTCGTCGTGACGGCCATCGCGCCTCAGGCCGCCCGCCAATCATACTTTGGCTCTTTCTCACGAACCACGAGCGAAACGTTTTTTTCCCACCCTTTCTCTTTTATTTTCCCGTCCTCCTCCTTCTATTATCCTACTGCTGGTACTCTTGATTGTTATTACCGGGGCAACTTTGGGCGGGATTGACTTTTTACATCTGGCTTTCGCTGCTAACTAGGTCTTTCTTGCAAGAAAGAAAAAAAAAGATTGAAAAGAGGCTCTAGAAGAATTTTCGGTCAAATCTTAAAAAGCCCACCCACCACTCACTGATCTATACGCCACCCAATCCTATTCTATTCCACGCCAGTCCAAGCCGAGCGTAGTCTAGTCCGTCCCACCGCCCCGCTGCCCTCGATACTTATTCTACTCGTACTTCTTGTGACCATCGCCCCCTCCCTCCTCCCTTCCTTCTCTTTACTTACTCCACCCTTGTGTTTTCTTCTGTGTCCTTTCTTACTTCATTGAGTCGGATTATTGCAGGGTGCGGTTGAGGAAGGAAGCGTGCGTGAAGTTGTGTGTTGAGAGTGTGAGTCTGAAGCTGTGTGCATGAATGTGTGAAACGACGTTGTCGTGTGAGAGGAAGTGCTGAGTAGGGTTGGGAAGGTAGAGATACGAGATCTTCAGCCAAAGGTGTGTATTTTTTTGTCATCCATCTCCTTCTACTGTTTATTTACCTCCTTGTTCATTCATTCTTCCTCCTTTTGTGGCTACCCATACGGGTTTATGCTCGGGATAAGACAAACCTTGATCTAACATTAAATTATCGGGAAGGAAATCGCCAGTATTTCAGATATTCGAATATTCGTCATGTCTTCGTTGTCTCGCAGAGCCTGTTACAAGTCTGTTGCCTTCCTTTCCTCCCTGCCGTGTCTTCGTATACCGCCAGGATTGCCCAATTTCTGACATTCTTCGCTTCCCCCCCCTCAGATGTGGATCCATCGGCCACTTTGCTGAGGTTTGTTCATCGCCTGAGCGCCTTTGTTATAATTGTAAGAGATCGCCTTGCTTTTTTTTCCATTTCGTGTGGGGGAGAATGAGGGGGAAGGGTTCTTTCAAAAATTTATTTTAAATGGAATTCTCCGGGCACAAGATATCCATCTAAGGTAGGGCTGGTGCGAGGATGCTGACGTGTTTTTGTGGGGTACAGGCAAGCAACCGGGTAAGCATCATCTGGGTCGCCGTTATTTTCTAGTTGATTTCCCTCTACCTTGACAAACGGTCATACTCAACTGCAGATGTATGTTGAATTAGGACACGAATCCAATGGATGCCCGAACCCGAGGACTACCGAAACCAAGCAGTGCTACCATTGCCAGGGCCTTGGACATGTTCAGGCCGACTGCCCGACGTTGAGACTCTCTGGAGGTGGCGCTGCTGGAGGCCGTTGTTACTCCTGCGGAAACCCGGGACATTTGGTGAGTGATAATTTGAGCGTCTGGGTTTGGCGATAATGCTAAGAAGGTGCTTTCAAAGGCAAGGGCTTGCCCTCACCATCTTGTTGGAAGATACCCTCGTGCATATCCAGGCGGATTTCAGGCCCGGGGTGGATTCACCGGGGGCCCACGCCCTGCAACATGCTATAAATGCGGAGGTATGGTTGTTTTTATCTAAAAAGTGCAGATATCATTTGGTACTGATTGTTGGGTTATTGGAGGCCCGAACCATTATGCTCGCGATTGCCAGGCACAGGCTATGAAGTGTTATGCCTGTGGGAAGCTAGGCCATATCAGTAGGGATTGCCAGGCTCCTAATGGGGGCCCCTTGAGTACTGCTGGGAAGACATGCTACAGATGTGGTGAAGCTGGTGAGTGCACCATCTATGAAAATCGGTTACCTTTACGGTCTAATGCTCCCCAGGTCATATCTCTCGTGATTGCCCGCAAGCCGCGGAGCAGACAGACCAGCAACCTGTTGTCAACAGCGTCGTCACTGCATAGGCTCGACGAAGCCTACCAGCGTCGGTTTTTAGTGCGTAATGACTGAAATGTTCCTCAGGATGTGTTTCACCAATCTAATCTACTATCCGATTGCAGAAACAGGTTTTTTCCTTGACTTTAATTCAGTGGGGCATTTTGTTTTTATTGCTATTCCTTCTATATCGGTTTCTCTTACAACCTATTTAAAATTCGCTGTGAATTGTTTTTCCAACTTTATTTTTTCTCGATTTTTTATTCGGGCTTTGCTATGCATTCCCCTTGTCTAACCACCATTTCGTGGAGAGACAAAATCCGCAGCTCAGAACTGTATGTAGCAGAGAAGTGCCAGGGAGGTAAACTCGGGGGAGTAGGGCCGGATGGGAAGTTCGGACCGGAGCTCTAGTGAACGGACGGTTATCATTTGGCGCTCGAAGACACGTGAGAAGTCGTGTGGTTGCTGTATGTTGAGAACACGATTTGAATACGGGAAACATGAAGCAAGCAGCCAAAAGAGTTCGTGGTTTTCCTGCGACATGCTATATTGTTAGTGACTGAAAACGTCAAGTGAAGTTGGAATTGATATGTGCAAGTACTTGTACTGTGCTGCCCTAGTAACGGCATTTGCCAAGACCTCTTGTCATTCCATTGAAACAGCTGACCCAGCCTTCCTCTCATCCCTGATTTTGGTATATGCGGTGTAACAGTAGGAGCTGCTCCTTCCAGCTCAATCTGTTTGCCTCGCATTGGCCCCTTTCCTTCGTTGTTTGTCATTTCCGCTTTGCATTTCACACATCATCCTAATTGACATCTACTCACAGCTAAGATGCCGATCGAGGAGGATTTTGGGGACGATGTTTGTGCTCTTCCATCGTTGAAAGGCGCTATTGGGGAAGCTTATAGCTGATTGGCATAGGATATCTTTGAGATTCTTGACATTGACCAATTGCAGAATCATGGTATGGTCGATTCTACGGTCGGCCATAGGTGGTGAGCTGATGTGGGTAGGGATTGGTGCTAGTGATATTTCGAAATTGAAGGCTTCGGGCTACTGGACCATTTCTGTATGCTTTGTATTTGTTTGATAGTCTCGGGGGGGGTCTAATAGTGGTTTAGTCTGTTTGTGCGGCTACTAGGAGGAATCTATCCAAGATCAAAGGTTTGAGATGACCCCCAAGTGGCTCAGGTCAAGGGATGCTAAATGTGCAGGTTTTTCTGAGCAGAAAACCGAGAAAGTCAAGGAGGCGGCGGGGAAATGCGCTGTAGAAATCTCACTCCCGTTATCGATTTATCCCAGATGTTCACCAGACTGACTAGCAGCACAGCCCCCGTCCTACAATTTCATAACGGCTGCCGAGCTGGGACATATCCGCCGCAAAGTCTGCCGCATCTCAACCGGCAGCAAGTCCTTCGATGCAATGTTGGGCGGCGGCATTCAAACGATGTCTATAACGGAAGTTTTTGGAGAGTTCCGGACCGGAAAGTCCCAGCTCTCTATGACTGCGTCTGTTATTTGCCAATTGCCAAAAGATCATGGAGGGGCAGAGGGGAAAGTGGCATATATTGACACCGAGGGAACATTTAGGCCGGAAAGGATTAAGCAAATTTCTGATAGGTTTGGGGTTGACGGAGAAGCAGCGTGCGAAAACATCATCTATGGACGGGCGCTGAACTCCGAGCATCAATTAGAGCTCTTAAACGGGCTTTGCCAGAATTTTGCATCAGGGGAGTTTAGGCTACTGGTTTGTTTGCTTTTTGATCCTTGCGTACTTGATCGTATTGAAAATAACTAATAGTTGGAAAAGATTGTCGATAGCATCATGGCCTGCTTCAGGGTTGATTATTGCGGGAGAGGGGAACTGTCCGAGTAAGCCTGCCTTGTAGGTTGCGAGGTGGTTTGACTGATGGGTTTAGGCGCCAACAAAAACTTGGCCAAATGCTTTCGAAGCTGTCCCATATGGCGGAAGGTTTATAATACTCCCCCTGAGTTTGGGATAATATACTCACAAGGGCAGAATTCAATGTCGCCGTTTTGATGGTGAACGATTTTACTACCGGAGGGTTGTGGTATGTTTTCTTGGAACACTAATGGTGGTACAGACAAATCAAGTCCAGAGCGATCCTGGGGCAAGTGCTCTCTTTGCTGGAGCTGACGGGTAAGTGAGTATCTGTATACCGTATAATCTCAAATAATCGAACTGTGTGCTATGGCGCTGGGATTGCCTCCTCTGGTAAGGTCTGGTGTTTCTTATTTTTATTTTGTGTCTCTTCGAGGGGCCGAGTAGCTCTTTTTCTTTGACGTGTTTTCATCCCTTTTCCAAAGTTGGGAGTTCTCGACTGCATAGCACGCGGTTCTATTATTTGAGATTATACGGTACAGGATTTCTGTTGATCCGAGTATAGAGGACTGACTGGTGATTCGTTGGTAGGCGTAAACCCGGTTTGTGATCATTGATACTTTTAATAACTTTTCCGGATACTCGAAAAGGAGCTAATCTAGGACATTTTGGCACGCAATAGTGGGCGGGTAAGGATATTTGCTTTTATACCCTACGATTATAATGTCTAACCTTACTAGTCATGTCCTTGCTCATGCCTCTGCAACGAGGATTCTCTTGGTCTGGACTTTACTGTTCTTCGTCCGCATTTACTCACTTTTGGACAGCGGAAAGGCCGGGGCGAAGAACGTGTCGCTAAACTTCAGGACAGCCCTGACTGCCCGGAACGTGAAGCTACTTACATAATTACCAATGGGTTTGCACCTTTTTGCGGGGTGCTTTGTTAGAGGATGGTTACTAACCCTGCCACCATACCAAGGGGAATATCCGATCCGGAAGGTACCAAGTGATGCCATTTTGGCTTACTGATCAAGTGGTAGAAAGGAGGACCCTTATATTGGGAGAGGTTTTGTGTAATTGTCCTTCTTGGGAATTAATACTAGGTACCGGAGGTTTGGATGAGATATGGTAACAATCGCTATTTTCTATTTGCTACTGTTGCAGGATGACTGCATGTGGGTTTTGCTGCACTTTCAGGCCAATATCTCACTTTAATATAAGCATGGGCGATCTTGCACGTATTTGCATGATCATTACTGGATTGGGCATTGTGATTTCATCAAAGGACAAAAGTCCACCTTATCGCCAAATTCCTATCTGGAGATATGTGCTTCCTCGCGGGGCATCGTTTTCTTATGATGGCGATAGCGGGGATCAAGATATGAGTTCCGCTTTCGGGAATGAAATTGTTCTTGCCTTGTGCTAGATTCTGGTCTCGACTTGTGGTTTCTCAGTATACTAACTGGGCTTGGAAATGGCTTAATCTATTTGCTAGGGATTGAATTCCGCATTTTATTTGGTTTGGCCCAGAATCGCACTTGGTCATAGGAGGAGGGAGTTGGAGCGGGTGTTACATGGTACTTCCAGTACCTCGAAGAAGTGTGATAGTAGTAGTAGTGGACTGCTTTAAAAACAATTTTGGGAACAATCAAGGACGAGGTTTCAGGCGTGCTGTATTATGCATTGGTAATGATTGGAAATACATTTTCTCTAAAATATAGTAAAGGAAAAGTAATAGCTAGTAATTTGAAAAGAAATTAACAGTTAGAGGTTATGTTATATAATTATTTAAAGGGTAAATTATGCAAGTTATTAAAAATAAATAATATTATCAATGAATTTTTAAATCCTACTGATCTTGAAAAGTAGACTAGCTTAGGTGGAATACAATTTGAGTTATATTCATGTGAGTGGCTGTTCTTGAGTTCTCATCTATTATATAATACAATATTAAGTATCACAATCATTCTAAGGAAATCCCTAGATATGGTTTGTGACACACAAAATGTGCACCCTGAATTTCATTATTTTCAAACTCCAAAGGCTTTAGTCCTACATGGTTTATTATAATAAAAACCCCCATTTCAGAAATACAAATGAAAAATAACAAGAAACAGGTTTTTTTCTTCCAGTTAGAATTTTAAACAAAGATCCTTTAGCTTTTAAAAACTTGTATTTTTGGTGTAAAAGGTAAAATAATATTATATCAGCCACAGGTTATATGCCAAGACCTCTCAGTAATACATGCCCTTATTCTAGGTTTTCCTGAGCTTGGCTCAGATTTCTACATTATACTTGTAAACCCTATTTCTGAAGAAATTTCAATCTATAATTTAATACCTCATTACAACAATCCTAGCTTATTATAAACTATTAAATTACTAACATCTTATAAACTGATATTTCATCTACAACTACACATATTTTTTCACCATATTCAAATCTACTTGCTGATATCAACAGTACCATAATCTGATCTACAATTACTCCTATTTTCTATCCCAATGCTGCAATATAAGAAAGTGTGAGTCTCTAGTCAAACAGTTGGCTGACTTGGTGGTTGACCTAAGAATCAAAATTCTACTCATTTTTTAGAGCTGAAAGAGCCTGAATCCAATGATATTATTAAAGAGGGTTAAGAGGTTGATCTTAATTCTGGTTCAGGTATTATATCTAGAAATTATATTTTGAACCTTATCTTAGAAGAAAATAATATAATTAACTATATATTAGGTTCTGCCAGCTTCATTTCAGGAATGAAAGTCCCTTCCAGGCAAACATTGTGGAGGAGGAAAAGAAAATGACAGTAGGAAATAGAAGATGATATTCAAGATAGTAATCATATAACAAGTAATATGTTTCAAATATAAAATCTGCCTATTTTATAGTTCAATAGAGTATTATATAATATAAAAGAAAATCTGATAAATTTTATATTATAAGAGTAGACAAGAACAAAACTATTACTGAAGTTAATATAATTGAAAAAGTCTTTGAAGTATTAGTTCAGGTTGTGATAAAATGTTGGTCAAGGATGAGGCAAGATAATGTAAAATTATATAGGCCCTATTTGGTGCACAAGAAAAATGTCATTTTTCTTACTTAAATGACATTTTTTCTTCATATATTTATAAATAAAGTAGGGTGTGTTTGATGTACAAATTAAAATAGAGTATTTTTATAATAAATTTATATCTATTTACTTTAGGGTTGGAAGTACACCAGAGATAACTGTCTAAGGTGAAAAAAGTATTCAGAATTTCCTACTAAGATATATGCTATAATACATATAATATTATCTAGGGAGAATAAAGCTTGACTGAATTCCCTGAAACAAATACTTCCAATTGACTTTATCCATTTAATTCTTGCCAAAACTTGTCTTTTTTGAATGTTAATTGCCTAATTAATATTGCTTATCACAGAGCATGAAGGTAGTGGTATGAGGATGAATAGTGAGAGGTTGTTAGAGTTTATCATGTTAAGATCAGCTAACTATGCATGGTAAAAACTAGTTACCTATGACTAAAAGTAGTTGCAACACTAATTTTTCAGGCCCTAAAATAAATGTAAAGAGATCTGCCAAGTATCAATATTTATGAAAAATGGCATTTGTGATATTAGCTTATATGCTGTTTTCAAGAAAAATAGCATTTCTTTATATGATTGCATGCCAAACAGGGCTATTTTCTATTAACAGGTATGATAAGATTAAACTAAACCTTGTGGCAACTTTTAAATTGATTTCACAGTTTGTACTATAGGTGATTTGAATGTAAACTAACTTATTATTATGGAAATAATGTATAATATGAGTATGTTTATGTGAAAAGGGTAACAATTGCCAGCAACAACAAAACTAAGTATACAGTCTTGAGGTTGCAGTATAAGATAGAGTATCCTGCTACCTTTTTGAAATATATTTAATTGTAAGCTTGGAGTAATGGTAGGTCCTTAATGATGATTTTATGAATATGGCTCAAAATGTTTGATTGCATAGAGATAAGTCGACTTCAGATATATAAGTGTCATAATTCTAGACTGACATATAGTGGACGGAGATGTTTTTACTATGATGAGGATAATCATCTTTGAGTTTTATTGGTTATATTCATAATTTCACATATATGACTTATTAAGAGGTTATGGGGACCATGCACATGACCAAGGAGGGCTGTGCAGTATGGTTTACCTTCACGTACCTGACCTATTAAGAGGTTATGGGGTTGATGCACATGACTAAGGGGGCTGTGTAGAAGGATATATTATTTCACATATATGACCAATAATGAGCTCATATTACATTCATATTATTCGAGTATATGAGTCTCAGTTGCAACACATAGTTGTTTTGACTTATAAGTCAAATGAAGGATGAACTATATAGAGAGGCCATGGGAGCCTAGGGGTTAGTTTCATCCTCTGTCTCCACTATTTTCCTAGTGCTTGAAATCAACCCTCAATGCAGGATTCTCACTATAATTTAGTCTCCCTCTCCTCCCATGATGGCTTCGGCCTAGGAGTGATAGCTATTCTCATCCTCTTACCACTGTCCTCCTTGGCTTTCTTTACTCATTGAGGCTTCCCTCCATTTGGGTTCCAGTACTGCCTTTCTGCTACTTGTTTTCTCTGCCTGACCTCGCTTAGCAAGGCCCCTCCTAATAGTTGGCGATCCTTGACTTCACATATTCCAGATGGCTGGGAATACAGTTTGCAGTATACGAGAACTCTGCAACAGGTCCATGAGTTGATCTCACCCCTTTCTACAGTTGCCTTAAGCGGTGGTATCACATCTACTAAGTAATACTATCTTGCCAAGAACAAGGGACTATATGAGAGACGCGGTAAAATTGCTTGCCCTCCTCTACTAGGGACCGCCTAGTAAGACACTAACACGATTACTGTGAGTTGACACAGGCACGTTTTGTTTCCTTCCTAACCTGGTGGTTGGATTGGCTGGCACCCTACTGCTATGTTCTTTCTTTGACTGGTATCCTACTACTACCACCCACTTCCGCCGTTCCCCACAGTCGGCACCTGTCTCAGTTTGCATCGTGTTCTGAGAACTATTCAATATTTTTCTGTAGGCCAGTGCATATATTATAGCATGGTTGTTGTGAAACTTACTGGTGCCATTTTTCATTTTTTCTTTTGGAGATGTACGGAGTGGTTACCTTTCAATATTTTCTTGGGTTATTCAGAGGTCTTTTCTTCTGTTTTGTCAGATATGTGGAGGCTTTTGAGGCAGAGATGTGTGGTTAGAAACATACCATAGGGTCTTGGAGATATGGTCGAACCTGGTGGATAGAGGAATAGGAATTGTTTTATGCTATAGCTGGCGCTGCATAAAGATTCTTGTACCCTAAATAACAATGAAATATATAAACATAAAAAAGAAGAGAAAAAAGGCTTAGTTATTAGTTCATCCTCCATCTCTGCTATTTTCCATATGCTGGAAATCAATCCTCAATGTAGGATTTTTAGGATCATCTACTCCCCATCTGCTCCCATCACGGCTTCAGCCTCGGAGTGACGACTATCCTCATCCTCTTCCTACGGTCATATTTCGCTCTTTTACGTGTTAAGGCTTTCCTCTTTCTGGGATCCTATACTTCCTTTCTGCTGCCCATTCCCTCCCCCTCACCTTACTCAGCGAGTCCCCTCCTTAAGATCTGGGACCCTTCATTTCCTATGCTTCAGGTAGCTGAGAATACAGTTTGTAGTATGTGGGAACTCTTCAATAGGCCTATGGGTCAATCTCACCTCTCACTACAGTCCACTTAAGCAGTGGTATCATATCCACTAAGTGATTCTGTCTCTCTGAAACCAAGAGATCACATAAGAGATGTGGTAAAATTACTTCGCTTCCTCTGCTAGGGACAAACTAGTAAGATACGAACAGGATTACTGAAAGTTAACATGGTCGCATTTGGTTTCCTTCTTGACCTAGCGGTTGGATTGGCTTGCACTCGACTGCTACCTCCTTTCTCTTCCTAATACTCAACTACTGTCACCCTCATCCACTGTCCCCCATAGTCGGCCCCTTTCTCAGTTCTGTTATATTCCTGGACACCTTCTATAGTTTTTTCCCTCTACCAGTATGTATATCTAGCTTGGTTGTTAGGGGGATTTTACTGGTCTGATATTTCTTTTGTTTATGCATTTCAGAATCAAGGTTTCGTTTATATCATAGCTAGTACTGCATGCAAGTTCTTGTACCTTAACTAACAATATATGAAGATAAAAAAAAAATGTAAGAATCCTAGTAGTTGGTTTCATCCTCTGTCTCTGCTATTTTCCATGCACTTGAAATTAACCCTCAATACTGAATTCTTATGATTATTCACCCCCCCCTCTCCTCCCATGATGGCTTTGGCCTAGGAGTAACAGCCATCTACATCCTCTTGCCACTGTCCTATCTTGCTCTTTTATGTATTGAGGCCTCCCTTCCTCTGAGTTTCTGTACTGCCTTTTTGCTGCTCATTTCCTCCCCCTTACCTCACTTAACAAGGCCACTCCTCATAGTCAGCGACCCTTCGCTTCCCATACTTCAGATGGCTTGGAATACAGTTTGTGGTATGCAACAACTCTTCAATAGGCCCATGGGTCAATCTCGCTCCTCAAAACATGTCGCTTAACCAGTGGTATCCCATCTGCTAAGTTATGCTATCTTGCTGAGAACAAGGGACTATATGAGAGATACTGCAAAATCGCTTGTCCTCCTCTACTAGGGACTGCCTAGTGAGACATGAACTCGATTACTGAAAGTTGACGCAGTTGGGTTTGATTTCTTTTCTGACCTGCCTGCTGGATTGGCTTGCACCCTACTGCTACACCCTTTTTCAGGCTATTACTCTACTACGGACCCTGTATCTCGCTGTCCTCTATAGTCGGCACCTGTCGTACTTTGAGTCGTATTGCAGGAATTATTTGACCTTTTTGTGTCTGCCAGTGTATAACCTCTGGCTTGGTTGTTGTGAGATCTACATGTGCGCTCTGTCATTTGTTTTTTCAGAGATGTTCCCTGTAGTCTCTTTACCATATTCTCCTCCTTTGCTAGAAGGTTATGAGTTCTGTTTGCAGATTTGTTTGGGCTTTTGGGCCGAAGATGTGTGATTAGGCCCAGACCAGAAGGTCTTGAAGATACAGTTGCACCAGACTGATGAAGTAATGAGGATTGTTTCGTACCCTAGTGAGCACTGCATGCATATTCTTGTTTCCTAAATAACAACAAAATATATGCTGATAAAAAAATAGAAAAAAAGAAAAGAATTAGAGAAAAAGCCGTGTAGTTAGTGTATCTTATGTCTCTGCTATTTTGCTTGAGCTTGAAATCAACCTTTAATGCAGGATTCTTGTGATTATCTACTGCCCTTTCTTTCATATTGGCTTTGGCCTAGGAGCAATGGCTATTCTTATCTTCTTCCTACTGTCCTTCTTCAGTCTTTTACGTGTTCAGGCTTCCCTCTTTCTGAGTTCAAGTACTGTCTATCTGCTACCCGTTGGCTCACTCTCACCTTACTTAGCGAGGCCCCTCTCCACAGTGGATGACCCTTCGCTTCCCATGCTTCAGACGGCTAGGAATATGGTAGGCGGTACGTGAGAACTCCTCAACAGGCCTAAAGGTCAATCTCACCCCTTCCTATGGTCAGCCAAAGCAGTGGTGTCCCATCTACTAAGTGATGCTATTTCTTTGAGAACAAGGGACTACATGAGAGAGGTGGCTAAATCACTTGGCCTCTTCCACTAATGACTACCTTGAAAGACACGAACATGATTACCGAGAGTTGACATAGACGTGCTTGGTTTCCTTCATGACCTGATGGTTAGATTGACTAGCATGCTACTGCTATATCCTTCCACTGGCTAGTACCTGACTATTGCCACTATTTTCTACTATCTCTCACAGTCAGCACCTGTCTTGGTCTGCAACACATTCTGGGAATTGTTCATTATCTTTCTGTCTGCCTGCAAGAAACCTTTGGCTTAGTTGTTGTAGAATCTACTGGTGTACTCTTACATTTGTTTTTACAGAGATGTTCTATATAGCTTCTTTTCAATATTCTCTTGCTTTGCTCCCATGTCCTTTCTTCTGTTTACAAATATGTTTGGGCTTTTAGGGTGGTGATGTGCAGTTAGGCTCATACTAGAGGGTCTTAGAGAGCAGGTTTGGCCGGGCAGATAGCCAAATACGAATTGTTTTATACTATAGGTAGCAGTACATACATATTCTTCTACCCTGAATAATGATGAAATATATGATGATAAAAAACAGAAAAAAAAACCAAAATTGCCTAGTAGTTAGTTAGTTTATCCTCTGTTTCCGCTATTTTCCTTGTACTTGAAATCAACCCTCTATGCATGATTCTCAGAATCATCTACCGTCTCCTTTCCTCCCATGATGGCTTTAGCCTAAGGGTGATGGCCATCCTTGTCTTCTTCCAACTGCCCTCCTTTGCCCTTTTGCCCATTGAGGCTGCTCTCAATTTTAGTTCCTGTACTACTTTTCTGCTGCCCTTTCCCTTTCCTCTTGTCTGACTTAGTAAGGTCCCTCTTCATGGTCAGAGACCCTTCGCTTCCCATGCTTCAGATGGCTGGGAATACTGTTTGCCATATTCGAGAACTCTCTTTAAGGCCAATGGGGGATCTTGCCCCTCTCCATGGTTGGCTTAAGGGGTGGTATCCTATTCACTAAGTGATGCTATCTCTCTGAGAATGAGGCACTTGGTGAGATATGTGGTAAAATTGCTTGTCCTCCTCTGCGATGGACCGCCTTGTAAGATAAGAATATGATTACCAAGAGTTGACCCTGTCGTGATCGGTTTCCTTCCTGACCTGATGGTTGGATCAGCTTATACCGTACTGCTGCATTCTTTTCCTAGCTAGTACCCTGCTACTGCCACTCTCTTCTGCCATCCCCCACCGTTGGCACCTGTCTTGGCCTGTGCCACATTCTGGGAATTATTCAATATTTTTCCATCTGCTAGTCCATATCTTCTGTCTTGGATGTTGTAGGATCTACTAGTGTGATATTTCCTTTATTCTTTTGGAAATGTTCAGCATAGTTCCCTTTCTATGTTCTCCTCCTGTGCTCTGAGGTCTTTTCTTCTGTTTTCAGATATGTTTGAGCTTCTGGAGTGGAGATGTGCAGTTAGGCTCACACCAGAGGGTTCTGAGGATACAGTTGTACTGTGCAGATGGTGGAATGGGGATTGTTTTATGCTATAGCTAGTGCTGCATACAGATTCTTGTACCCTAAATAACAATGAAATATATGATAATAAAAAAAAGAAAAAGAAAAAAGAAAAGAGCCTAGTAGTTAGTTAGGTCAATCCAGTAACAGCCCACCTCTACCTACTTTCCCGACCAACTGCCTCTACCACTCCACTGAAGATCAAAGATCACATAACTGACGTCTTACCTCTGTATATACACCTCCACTTGGGAAAACCCACATTCCATCATCTCCAATAAGAAAGTATTACCTTCTTGACGCAACAGCTTACTGAATAATTACATTCATTAGCCTGAATAGCCCCCACATGCTGCCGAATATTTGCCTCCTCCCACATGACCAGCTCCCTCCACAAGGGGAGTCAAACCCTTACAAGTTAGTGAAGACAGCCATCTGAGCCTAGCTCTTCCATGACTAGTCTTCTCAGTTCCCCTCACCCCCCACTCCCCACTCCCCTCCTACTCCTACAAATTGCACCTCATCTCCTATCCCATCATGAAACTTGGGAATTTCAAGTCCTAAAGAATTGATCAAATATGTTGAGAGAAGAGTTACCTCGCAGCACACCTGTCCTAGTTTACTGGAGACCCATCTCCCCTTTGCCCCCTCTGTCAGGATGAAGAAGACTTCGCATACTCCATCCCCCACTACTTATCCTGCTCTCTTTACTGAAACTATCCTCTCTCAACACTCGAAGACCTAGGACAGGACAGATCACTATGGGCCAATAAGGCCCAACTCTTAACCTTAGGGGCATCCATCAATGAAATGGCACCTAGGTTTCCTCTCTAGAATACCACCTACCCGTTCTACGCTCCCATCTGTTGAAGGGTCCCCACTTCTGCCTTTAGTTTACCTGCTTTTGATCGCAGGGTTTAAGGCCAGCTGACATACTACTAGTTTGCTTTAGTTTGCTTTTTATTATGATTATTTACTAGTTTGTTATATTTCATCAGGGAATTGGTGTCAGCTATCAGACACGACTTAAGGTTTTATTTGGACTGGTATGTGATTTTTTATTTGTTATATGCAAATTGGAATTAAGGTTTTCTTTATACCATAGCTAGCACTGTATGCAAGTTCTTATACCTGAACTAAGGATATATGAAGATAAAAAAAAAATTGAAGAAAAAAAAAGCCTAGTAGTTAGTTTCATCCACCATCTTCTCTATTATCCTCGTGTTTGATATCAATCCTCAACACAGGACTCTCAAGACCAATTACTCTCCCTCTCCTTCCATGATAGCTTCAGCCTACAAGTGATGGCCTTCCTCACTGTCCCTTCACTGTCGTCTATCGCTTTCCCACATTTTGAGGCTTTCCTTCCCTTGAGTTCTAGTACTGCTTTCTGTGTCCCATTTCCTCTCACTCAACTCGCTTAGCCTGGTGCTCCTCGTAGGTGGTGACCAGTCACTATCTAGATAACTGGTGCCAGGTAATATGGTTTATGGTAGGTAAGAACATCTCAATTGCCCCTCAGTCAATCTTGTCCTTTTTACCTTTCAGGAGCCATCTAGTCAGACACGAACACGATTACTGATAGTTAACACAGTCATATTGGGTTTCCACCCTATTCAATAGTTGGTAAGCTTGCACCCTACTACTACCCCCATTCTAGGCTGATACCCTACTACTACCACCCTCTCCAAATGTCCCCCGCAGTTGGCCCCCTTACTCAGTCGCATCGTATTCTGAGATACCTTTCAAGGTTGTTTGTCTGCAGTGTCATATATTTGGCTTGGATATTTGTGGAACCCTTCTGGTACAACATGTCCTTTAGTTAGTGGAAATGTTCCAGGTGGTTGCCCGCCTGTATTCTCTTGCTCTGCTCTGATGTCTTTCCTTCTATTCTTTCAGTTATGTTTGGACTTTTGGGGTGGAGATGTGTAGTGAGTCCTATACTAGAGGGTTTTGGGGATATAGGCTGGCTGAGTGAGAGGAGGAATAAGGATTGTTTTATACCATAGCTAGCACTATATGCAAATTCTTGTACCCTAAATAACAATAAAATATATGAAGATAAAAAAGAAAAAAAGAAGAAAGAAAAAGCCTAGTAGTTAGAATATCCTGTATCTCTGCAATTTTTTTTGACCTTGAAATCAACCCTCAATACAGGATTCTCACGATCATCTACCCCTCACTCTCCTCTCATGATGGCTTTAGCCTAGGAGTAATGGCTATCCTCATTCTCTCCCTACTGTCCTCTGTTACTCTTTTACATATTGAGGCTCTTTTCTCTCTAGGTTCCGGTAATGCCTTTCTGTTGCCTGATCCCTCCTGCGCACCTCACTTAGCAAGGCCTGTCATCATGGTCAGTGACTCTTCACTTTCCATGCTGCAGAAAGTTGTGAATACAGGTTGCGGTATGTGAGAACTGCTCCACAGTCCCACAGGTTGATCTTGCCCTTCACAATAGTTAGTTTATGTACTAGTATCTCATCTACTATGTAACACTATCTTTCGGAGAACAAGGGACTACATGAGTGACATGGTAAAATCACTTGCCATCCACTAGAGACCACGTAGTAAGATACAAACATGATTACTAAGAGCTGATACAGTCATGTTCAGTTTCCTTCCTGACCTGAGAGTTGGATTGGCTTGTACCCTACTGCTACATCTTTTCTCTGATTAGTGCCCTACCACCACCACTCTCTTCTACTGTCCTCCATTGTTGGCACCTGTCTTAGTCTGTATCGCATTTCTGCAATTATTCAATACTTTACTATCTGCCAGTCTATCTATATTGGCTTGGTTATTGCGCAATCTACTAGTGCTATATTTCATTTGTTTTTTGGAGAGGTTGTGTATAGTTTCCTTCCTATGTTCTCCTTCTTGAATTTGAGGTCTGTTCTTCTGTTTACAAATATGTTTGCAGTTTCAGGATGGAGATGTGTGGTCCACCACATACTAGAAGATCTTGAGGATATAGTTGGGCCGAGTAGGAGTAGGAATTGGACTTGCTTTATGCTATAGCTGGTGCTGTATATGGATTTTTGTACCCTAAATAACAATGAAATATATGTTGATAAAAATAAAAAAAGAGACAAAAACTATGCAGTAGTTAGTTTATCCTCCATTTCGTCTATTTTCCTCACACTTAAAATCAACCCTTAATGCAGGACTCTTACAATCACTGACCTTTCCCTCTCCTCCCATGATGCCTTCAGCCTAAGAGTGTCGGCCAGCTTCATCCACTCCTCACTGTCCTTTTTCACTCTTTTTCCCATTGTAGCTTTCCTTCTTCTCGATTGGGGTACTGCCTTTCTATTGCCTATTGCTTCCTCCTCACATCACATAGTAAGACTCCTCCTTAGCGTTGGCAGCCCTTCAATTCCTATACTTCAGCGGGCATAGCTGTGAGTACAGTGTGCAGCTGCATGAGAACATTTAAACTGGCCTACCGGGTGATCTCACCTCTCCCTACTACTGGCTTTGTTGAAATTTACTATTCATTCATGTTATAAGTATATTTTCTTTTAAACAACTTGTATTTCTCTCCTTAGTTATATTTCTGGTTTACCTATAGATCATGAACATTACTACAGCTAGAGTATATACAACAGGTATTTCATTTATATTTCATGATAATGATAGGATAATTGAATATATATTTTCTTATTGCAAGTGTGGGATGTTTTGGTTATTTTCATTTATGTACTGTGACTTTTTTGAAAGGTGCATTGCATGTTGATTTTGTACTTAAAATCTCTCACACTATTACTGTTTATATAGAGTATATTTGAGATTCTCGGAGCAGGTTTTTGTGGTCAAACATGTTCGCACTTGTGTTTCTTCCAGGGTTTTCCTGTTAACTTGTTTTCCTCATTTAAGTATGTGTACTAGTTCATATAGCTAGTTACTACTCTGAGTATTAGAAGGAAGTAAGGATAAGAATAACTACCAATCTGCCTTGCTACTACCATCCCCCTCACCTAAGTGTGCTCACAGTATATCTTTAATACTGTGCCATATTCTTGTACTCAAGCTATTAATATTGTGCTGCTACATACAAATTCAAGAGGTCATGAGACCGGCACATTCATAGTCATATAACATACACTTATACACTTCAATAGACTCACTACCTCTCTACCTATCATAAACGGAATAATTGCTTTGTCTATTAGAACGGTTTAATTACTTCCAAACTACGATAAGAACTACTTTGCTTGAAACTGAACTTGTACCACTTACAACTTGAACCACATGAGTCTACTCTTTATTGATTCCAATAGCACACCAAGACACTCGATTGGCTAAGCCAATTATTTAATTTTCAACACAAGTACTGATACTTAAGCAACATGGCTGAAACCTTCCCAGATGCTGCTACAGTACCTCTCCCAGCCACACTTGTACTGAATGCTAGAACTATTGCCAACAATTCTAAATGTTCCTGGGCACTCATTTACAAACTGAGCTTAATTCCAAAAGTTACTGGACCTGACAACTACAGAACATGGCGAGGCATTTTAGAATATGTCCAAGAATTATGTAAGTTCTGGGATATAGTGACTGAAAGGAAAACAATACCGGACTTGTTCGACAATGAAGATGGCAAAAATACTGTTGAAAGAATAGATGAATTTAGAGATCGATACCAGTTGACTTCAGCCTACTTCCTTGAAATGATACACCACTAGTGGCTGATCCTCCTAGCAACACACAAAATACTAATAGCCATATCGAAAGCATTCTAAGATAAATTCGCTAGAGAAAATACGGCCTGCTTTTTTGAGCAACTCAATACAGTTTTCGACACCAAATACAATATGGCGACACAAATAGCCAATCACATGAATGCGTACGATACCCTATGTAATCGAATGCAACATCGTTACTCCTCCTCCTTCGCTGATGACATATACATCCTGCTGTTCATTTTCATATCGGTTTTTGAATCGCCCAAGCCAAAAGTGGCAGTTCTTTTTTGCTCCCTTCCCGAGTTTATGAGTAACATTGTTGACAACTTCCAAACCAGGGAGGACCTTACATATGATCATATCTATAATAAACTCTTGTACTTGAGACTTATAGTTAACGCTGAAGCAGTCAAAGCATATAAAAGTGCTAACGTCAAAGGAAAAGGAAAGGAAAGAGAAATAGTTCAAAAGATGCTGGCTAACACTAAGGAATGTACGTACAGCAAAAAGCATTGCCCCAGTACCCTGTCAGAAGGACATACTTGGAATGAGTGTAATAAACTCAAGACCGATAACCATACAAAGAAGGAAAAAAGAAGCTATTAACTCTGCCAAGATCGGAAAAGAAGAGATACCTAAACTGGTCAGTATATCATCCTCTCTCCTCTCTACACAAAGAAATTCTCACCTACTCAATTGGGTAATCAATACTGGCGCAAGCTCACACATGACAAGCAACCTAGACCTTCTTATAAACTATGTACTTAGTACAGGTACTGTTTAGTTGAGTGATGATTCTGTAATGGAGTTATGAGGTTCACGGATGTTAGACTCATAGCTAAAACCTCAAAGGGTCATATAGCTCTGATAGTCCTGCAAGGAGTTCTCAGGATTCCCAAGTTGAGAAAAAGCAACTTAATATTATAGCACACTATAGTTTCGCGTGAAAAGGGCTTTTCTTGACGTAGTGAAGGGAAGGACATGTTCATATTAGGGAAAGATAAGAATGAAGTAGTTGGGGGAAAACTAGATGGTCAAGATTATGTTGTGCAAGAAGAAAAGAAAGTAGCAAACAAGATGACTGACCAGCAATGGCATGAAGCACTTGGATACCCTTCACCTCATTACCTGCAAAACAACAACTAAAGTGATGACAGATCAATTCCCAAAGTTCCTAAAGACTGGCGCTGTGAAACCTGCATCACCTCGAAGTCAACAAAGCATAAACCCGAATCAACAAAGAACTGATGTAAAAGCGCTTTCGAACTGATTCATTCAGACCTAAGTGGAAAGTTTTCATCCTCATCTTGTGGCAACTCTTGGTACTATGTCACGTTCATTAATGAGGGTATACAATGGACTTGGGTTTATCCTATTAAAGTCAAGCCGGATACCATAAAAGTGTTCCCACAGTTCATTAAAGAATAACAAACCCAGAATAATGCTGGTATTAAACGATTCCAAACAGATAATGGAGAAGCATATGTTAACAATAAAATGCTATTATTGTTACAGAAGCAAGGAATTATCCATGATAAAATCCCTTTTTATTCTCAACAATCTAATGGTATTGCCGAATATTACTATTGAACAATAATCACATCGACATGTTCTATACTAAAAGGACTACCACTACACTGATGGGCTAAAGCAATCACAACTGCCGTATACCCAAGGAGTATACTCTCTAATCGATTCATAGAAAATTCAATACTTTATGAATTACTCTACAACAAAAAACTGTTGACAAACCATCTCCACTCTTACAGGACCAAATCCTTTGTCTATATACCAGAGGAAACATGTAAACCTGGAACAAAGTTACAGCAGTGAGTGATAGAGGATACCTTGTTGGATACACTTCTTCCAACAAGATATACTGAAGATATATTCCCTCACAGCATAAGATTTCTGAAATGCGACAAATTCACTTGACAAACAAAATAATACAACCATCAATTCCATCAGAATAATTACCAGAACCAGAAACCTAGGCAAATATCTTTCTACCACCTTTGTCTACTCCATATGAGCCACCAGAATTGAATAAAGAAAAGATATCTTCAAAACCAACCATTGAAGTACATCCTCTTCTGCTGCCAGAACACACAAAAGACTATAATAAACCCACAATACTAGAGGCATCCGGAACTACCTCAACATGAGGACCAACCAGAGAAACCACTTGCAACACAGACCAGATCTAGAAGACTTATTCTCTCACCCAAGTACTACGGCAGAAATGTCAAGGGACAAGCAAATAAGGACCCCGCAATGTATCACCAAGTGATCAGTGGCTCACTTAAGGAACACTGGTCCTCAGCTATAGGTGATAAGATAAAGGCACTGAAGAAGAATGGAACTTTCGATGAAGTAGATAAGCCAGTAAGAAGAAAAATCATTGATAGCAAGTGTGTATACAAAACAAAATGAAATGCGGACAGTACACAAGAATGATAATGTGCCAGAGCCATAGCCAAAGGTTTTTTACAAGTACCTAGGTTCTACTTTGAAGACACCTTCATACCAGTTATCCTTTACGAATCACTCTGTTTCCTACTTGTGATATGTGTCAAAAATCAAATGCCGACCGCGACAATTGGATGTTAAATCAGCTTTGCTTTATGGAGAATGGAAAGAAGTAGTCTACATGAGACTGTTACCGGGGTACAGTAATGGAGACAGATTATAGTAACTTAAGTGACATCTATATGGACTTTAGCAATCTGTGAATAAATGGTATACTCTCCGCGCTAGATACTTAATCTCTAGAGGCTTTACGACAACCTCCTTAGACCCATGCACGTTCGTTCACAATAGACATGACATCTACATCTCGGTTTATGTTGACAACATCACTATATATGCCACCACAACCACCATAGCCATATCTCTAATAGAAGATGTGAAAAATAGCATTCGAGATTACTAACTTCAGAGAAGCTATATTCCTGCGTGGCCTTCACATTGCGTATACATCAGATGGTATACATCTTATCCAAGAATGATGTATCATGTCAATCCTCAAAAGGTACCTTATGGAAAACTCACATTCTGTCTCCACATTATTACCGAAAGGTATTCAACTACGGAAAGGAACCGAAGAGGAACCGATACCTGACCCTTCTATATACCAAGTAATAATAGGATCACTTAAGTATTTAATCACTGGTACAAGACCTGACCTAGCATATACCATTTCATTTCTCTATTAATTTTCTTCATGTGCCATGGAACAGCACCTCAAGGCTGCAAAACATGTTTAAGATAAATCAATGATACAAAGAACATTGGACTCCACTACCCATACCCCACTACAAATGCTATTAATACCTATGTTAATGCCAAATTTGCTACTTGTTTTGATACCCACCGTTCCTTTACCGGATACATTGTGCTTTTCAACAATGCTGGTATCTCTTGGTGATCCAAGAAACAAGACTCGTTTGCAACATCTAGAATCGAAACAGAATACGTAGCTCTATAACTAGCTGTGTGACAAATCCAATAGTATATCATAGGTCTCAACAATATCTGCCAAACCATACCTATCATCATGCATGCCAAAATACCAGTGCAAATTTCCTTGCAACAAACCATCAGTAAAATGAACGAAAAAATCACATCAATCTACATTTCTATAAAATATGCTAAGAAATCGATACTGGCTACTTCAAACCACTTAAAGTTGTATTATCAGAAAACCTACCCGATATATGTACCTGGACTTTTGCCAAACCAGCACATGCGCAGTTAATCGGACTGTTGGGCTGTAGATAATGAGGGAAAGTGTTGAAATTTCCTATTTATTTATTTCAGAAGTATATTTCTTTTAAACAACTTGTATTTCTCTGATTAGTTATATTTCTAGTTTACTTATAGATCATGAACATTACTACAGCTAGAGCAGATACAATGCGTATTTCGTCTATATTTCATGCATGATAACAAAGGGAAAATTGGATATACATTTTCTTATCGTATGTGTGGGATGTTTCATTTATTTTCATTTATGTACTGTGACCTTTTTAGAAGGTGCATCCCATGTTGATTTTTCGCTTAAAATCTCTCACACTATTACAGTTTATATATATTTTATAGGGAATTTTCCTGGCAGTTTTTTGGGGTCAAACCTGTTCGCACTTGTATTTCTTACGAGACTTTTAGACTTATTTCTATTCTTTACTTAAGTATGTACACCTGTATATATAGCTGGTTACAGCTCCGAGTGTTAGAAAGAATTAAGGACAAGAACTACTGCCAATCTGCCTTCCTACTACCATCCTCCTCGCTCAAGTGTACTCACAGTATATCTTTAATATGGTGCGGTATTCTCATACTCAAGCAATTAGATTGTGTCACTACATACAAATTCTATACACCACCTATGAAAACTGGACAACTGGTAACTGGGCCCTTACTACATTACTGTTATAGTTAGGCCTAATCACTACATATTGGACCTTCCTACCTCTATGAAAATACACGATGTATTCTACGTATCTCTGCTAAATTATGCCACTGATAAGCTACTACCAGGAGAAATCATGCTACCACCCCCTGTAGTTGAAGTGGATGGAGAAGAAGAATGGGAAATCGATAAGATATTGGATTCCAAGATAGTGCATAATAGACTGAGTTACCTGAACAAGTGGAAGAGCTATGATGAAAATACCTGAGAACCAGGTAGAAAGGTCGATAGCCTAGAGGCAGTAGACGGGTTTCACATTACATACTATATGAAGCTAGGACCACTTGCCAAATAACAACTGCCTCAGAGGACTTGGGTGTTGCAAAAGGCCTGGCGTCATGGCCACTACTGGGTACATAGAAGCTGATAGCCTGAGAATGTTACAAAAGTCAACTGAAGTAAATGAAACCTGTCAGAAATACACAAAATCTGGTGGAAGTAACTAGTTGTCAAGGGTGAATCTCATTAGTTGAAAGTGGTTAGAACAAGATAGAAGTTGGTAGAACCTACCATAACTCAACAGAAGATGATGGAAGATTTTCTTTGTTATAAAAGAAGAGTGTGTGCTTCTTTTTCTTACATTCTTTACACAACCTGGTATTTTCTTCTCTTTCTCTGTACTTGAGAATACAAACTTTTCCTCAATGCCAAGGCTGAAACCCTTGAACTCTGACCCTGGACTCCTGAACCTGAACAAGTGCTATTATACTTCTTTCCTAGATTTAGTCATCTGGATCACGCTTACCACCTCACAACATGGTGTGCCTTGGGCTACTTTAACTTCCAGCCTGTCCCATTATAGTGAAAGGAAAATAGGGCTTCCTGAGCTTTTGTAACTTTCACCGCAAATTTATAGAAGGATTTAGCAGAGTGGCCAAGCTACTCTTTCAAATGACTAAGAAAAATATCAAGTGGAAATGGAAAGACAAATATTAAATGGCATTTGACAGACTTTGAAACAAATTCACAATAGCATCTATATTGTGGTATTTCGCCCCAAAACTACCAATTATGATAGAAACAAATGTATCCTACTATGGATACTTTGGATTCTTTTTTAAAATTTAGTACCATTAAGATATGGTAACTGGTAGCATTTTGGTCTAAGATAATAATGAAAGCTAAATTTAACTACAATATCTACGACAAAGAACTATTAGCCATAGTTTAAGCACTTAAAGCATAGAAGAAGTACATACTAGAAAGTGCATACAATATCTAAGTGATAATCGATAATAAGATCCTTTTAGCCTTTACGACTACCAAAGAACTTAACCAACGACAAGCAAGATGGAATGAAATACTATCAAAATACTATATCAAGATTGAGTACCAACCTGGAAAACAAAGAGGACAACCCGATACTGTCATCTAGCAGTAAGAAGATATACTAATGAAAGATGATGAAAATATTGAGTAAAGGAAAGGGATACTATTACCAAAGGAAAGATATTTCGAAAATAATACGGAATAGTATAGTGGATATGAATCCATTAATGAGATGGAAACTACAACACTAGCAGATAACAGCTATACAGAATAGATAGGAAAAACAATAGCAAAGAATGTAAAAATACAAATAATTAGGTAGGCTTTAAGAAAAAACTACAAAGAAATGAAAGAAGTGGCACTCAGACTCTAATGGTATGAAGACAGTTACCTATGGTATGACATCAAGCCAAAGATCAGGTATTTAGACTCCATGAACTACTGAAAGATATTATATCCGATAGAGGATTACCATTCACAGCAAATATGTGAAAAGATATTACACAACAATATCAGATCGAATGAAAACTAAGTACAGCATTTCACCTGCAAACTGACAAACAAACAGACTGGAAAAATGCAATATTAGAATAATATCTACTGGCATACTTCAATTACTAACAAGATGATGGGATAGGAATCCTAATGACATTAGAGTTCATATATAATAATAGAAGAAAAGAAAAGATCAAGACAACACCTGTCTTTGAGAACTATGAATATAATCCAATATATGAACTGGCAAAATACAACATACTGGTAAAGATAATCGGAACAAGAAATATGCAATAACTTTACAACATATTGCAAGAAGAGATAAGTCATATACAAGAACAATAAAAAGAAAATGCCAATCATCACTGAAAGCCAGATCCCAACCTGGAAGTCAACAACAAGGTATAGTTGATATCATGAAATATACAAACTACAAGACCTTTGAAGAAACTGGACTACAAGAAAGTAGTATCATTTAAGATTATCAAGTACATAGAACTACAAGCATATAAACTGAACCTCCTTTGCTCGATGAACAATACTCATCCTACGTTTCACATCAGTCTCCTTGAACCTTATCAAGACAATATGTTTCCTTCATAGAAGAGACTACCTCAACCACCTATCAAAATTAAAGGCATAGGCAAATACGAACTAGAAGAGACAATAGACTCGCATCTCTTCTACGACAAACTCCATTGCTCTGCCAAGTAGACCAGATACCATCCTCAACACGATGAAGAGTGGTACCCAGCCACCAACGTTGCCAATTAACAAGATGCCATTGAACCCCTCTCTAAGAATTACCCCTAGAAGCCTAGACTCCAGCTTGATAAACAATAGAGTCTGGATTAAAGAAGAAATCATTGATGAAGAGTGGGTCCAACTGGTAGACCTACTAATCAAGAAAAAAATAAAGATGGAGGAAAAGACATCATATGCATGTGTATTATGGACAAAATGCTATGACAATGGGTGCTCAGTGCACTATATAGACAAGATAGGAAATAGTAATTTCTCCAGTGAACAACATCGAATACCACCCACATTACCTCTATTGGCAGAAAAGGTTTCAAGGACGAAACTAGGAACAGAGGGTAGCAAAAAAGCCAAGGATGTTCATTAGACAAAAAGGAAGGACCCAATACCATCACGAAGTTCATTGGTAACTTAATTGAACACAAGGAAAACCTTGCAGTAAGTGATACTCAAGTTCAGTGAAAACATAATGAAAGCCATAGTAGATGCAAGACTCTACAAATGGCAGGCATTAATGTTGAATTAAAAGGTAATACAATGGCAGAGGAAGAACTTGTAACTGATAAGAGCAATTATGAATCAAAAAGTCAGGGCAAGTTTGGTGGAATACAAGATAAAGAAAAAGGATTACTAACTAAAGAGGAAGGGCGAGTGTATAAACAGGTTGGAGAACCTACAATAAGAAAGGAAGAAGTGGATGTGTCAGGTAGGATGCAATATTGCTACAGTGTATAACTCAGATTAGTTCTTGACAACAGGAAGACAATACTTCTCTTTATCTCATGATAAGAGATCTTAGACCTTTGTCCATGACAAGGTGCAAGAGACCTCTTGTCTCTGGTCCTTATCGCTTATCATATTCTATCTTCAACTCTACCAGCTTAGTAGAGGTCTGGTCATTATAAATGGTCTTAAGGTAGAAAGCATGAAGGTTTTTGTATTCATAAAGTGTAAAGTAATAAGTATGAAGGTAACTTAGAACAAAACGTGATCAGCTCATCTCGTAGGTCTTTTTTTTACATTTCCTTCTCTATCTTCATGTATTCGTTATTATTTTAAGTATAAGAACCTGCATGCAGTGCTAGCTATGGTATAAACAATCCCGATTACTTCTTCTGCCTGGCCTGACTGTATCCCCAAGACCCTTTGGTACTGTCCTAACTGCACATCTCTAGCCCAGAAGTCCAAATATATCTATACGAAAATAGAAGAAAAGACCTCTGAGCAAAGCAGGAGAGCATAAGAAGGAATCTACTACGAACATCACAAAAAAATTAAAGTAAATTTACCAACAAAATCCTCCAACAACCAAGCCAGAATATAAATGCAGTTAGACAGAAAGAGGTTGAATAATTCTGGGAAAGCAATGCAAACTGAGACAGGGGCTGACTGTGGTGAATGGCAGAAGAGGGGGGCAGTGGTAAGATATCAGCTAGAGAAAGGATTTAGGAGTAGAGTGCAAGCCAATTCAACCATCAGGTCAGGAAGGAAACCGAAAGTGACTGAGTCAACTCTTGGTAATCGTATTTGTGTCTTACTACGCAGTTCCAAAAAAGGAAGGCAAGTGATTTTACCACATCTCTTATGTAGTCCCCTATTCACAGGGAGATAGTATCATATAGTGGATGGGATACTACTGTTTAAGCCGACTGGAGGAAGAGGTGAGATCGACCTGTGGGCCTAATAAAGAGGTCTATCATACTATAAACTGTATCCCCAGCTATTGAAAGTTTGGGAAGTGAATAGTTTCTGACCGTGAGGAGAGGCCATGCTAAGCAAGATGAGGTGGAGGCAATGGGCAGCAGAAAGGTAGTACTAGAACCTAAAAGAAGCGAAGCCTCAATGCATGAAAGAGCAAAGGAGGATAGAAGCAGGAGGATGAGGATGGCCATCACTCCTAGGCTGAATGTATCATGGGATGAGAGGGGAGGTGGATGATTATAAGAGTCCTGGGTTGTGGGTTGATTTCAAGTGCGAGGAAAATACCAGAGACCAAGCATGATTCATATCCTTTGTTGGTTCTTGTTTTTTATAACTTTTTTTTTTTATCAGCATATATTCTTAGTTAAGGTACAAGAACCTGTATGCAGTGCTAGCTATGGCATGAAGAAAACATTAATTCCAAAACGCAGACAACAAATAAATATTTTGGACTAAGCCTCAATGAAAGTCATCCAAGTAGGTCCAATAGTGGAAACTAAATCCATAATGAACTAAAACAAATAAATGCATAGTTGTAATAAAAGAATTAACTAAAGTAAAACCAAAGCAAGCTATGGTAACTGGGGACCCTGGGGCTAAAACCCAAAAATGGGGAGAGCGAACATGGGCAGTAGGGAGGCCTCGGTGGGGGGGAGTGTGGAGTGGGTGGGCGGCATTCCTAGAGGAAAGCCAGTTGCTGTTTCATTGATGTAGGCCACCAAGGGCCTTGAGATAGGTCACACCAAACCAGAGAGGGCTGTGCTCTCCTGGATCTACCAGCATCGGAAGGAGATGCTTTCCATGAAGGGAGCAGGACAAGCAGTAAAGGATTGGGCGCTGGAAGTCCTCTTCATCCTCTTGGCAGAAAGGGCAGAGGGGAGAGGGGTCTTCAGTAAACCAGGATGGATATGCTGCAAGGTAGGTTTAGCTCAGGCATATTTGGTGGAACCTTCTAACAGTAAACCTGGTGAGACCTATACAGGGGTGAGGAGATAGGCGGGAGCCTTGGGTGTAATTAAGGGAGTGTGAGGCACTGGTTCACCCACTCATTAAGGTGTTTGGAGCAGAGTGCTGTCTTTATTGATTTGTAAAAAACCACGACGCTCTATGAAGGGAGGTGGTTATGTGGAATGAGGGACAGGTCAGGGTATGAGAGGGGGCCCTATGGTGTAATGAAGGAGAGGGTGCTGTATGCTATTGTATTAGTTGAGAGGTGTTTCCGCATTGCCCATCCAGGGATGGGAGTCTTGCAGAGCCGCTGGGCATATACTGATGTCAATCTTCTGGTGTAGGTCCTGTGATCAACAGGGGACCAGTAGGGAGAATTGGTGGAGACTGTAGAATAAAGGTGAGCAGTGGCCAAGTTCACCTATGGGGGGAGGCGGACCAGCCTGACAGCCACTAGATGCTGGTGACAGACAATAAGAGAGGGAGGGGAGAAGGGATGACTCACAGGCTAGCGAGCCCATGGGGGTGGTTGAAAAACAGCTGGTAACCCACCTCCCAACAGTTTTCCAGAACACTGACATCCTGTCAAGCATCCTGAGACTAGGCACGAAGAGGTCAGAGCTATAGAAGAGGATAGGGGCCAGCAAGGGAATGGCAAGATAGTGGCAGAAGAAGGAGGCGAGGCCCTTCACAATGTTAGGCAAATGCCAAACTCTAGTATAACAGAGGTACGTAGACCAAAATCTTTGATCCGAGAATCTGTCGAGGAAGGCTTTACTTGATAAAATAAGTAAGGTAAAGATGTAAAATGTAGAACAATATTATGTTGATAAGATCTCTTCTCTATTGCTTGATGATATCTGTAAAGCTCAGGAGGCACTTCGATATTTATATTCCACTTCTGAGTGTTTGCGGACTACTTTTAACTACTATGCCTCTGAAGTACTACTCTAGTTTTCATATACATCATCCAAAATCTTATAAGTGCGAACACCCTTTAACTTTGAAACTTCTCCAATCCTTTCACAGTTACGGAATGGTATTTCTCCATTGAGATGACTGTGCTATTTATTATATCAAAGAAAGGCCTTCAACTGAGTTTTCTGCATAGACTATTATATTACTTTAGTCTTATTGACTATCATTCCAGTAGTCTCTTCGCTCATAAAGTGATCACTTTCATGCCAGGCCACCTAGTGCCAATTGCAAGTACAAGCCCGACATGTCAGCATCTTAAGAGTCTTCGACCTATGTAGGTCTTCCTGTCTGAGCGTGCTTCTTCTTGGTCTGCCTGCCACTATTGAGGGGTCATATCACTAGAACTAACCAACCTACAGCTGATCTCAAAAGGGTATGGATGGATTTGGTAGGTCCTGAATAGCCTCTACTACTAGGACATCATTTAGGAGTATTTGGCCGCAAGCGTTTTATCACGATGAACTTATAACAAGAAACACTAACTTTGGAGCTTATTATCTCAATGCTCCTCCAACAGGAGTCGTCTGTTTCACTTCCAAGATGTTGCCAAAGGGCCACTCTCATATATCCTGCAAACAGTATGCAGTGGGATGGACTGTGGTGACAGATATGCTGTTATGAACTGGGCTTCATTGATGTGACATTTTAGTTATGGGACGCCACTCGGGAAATCTCCTCAATGACATGCAGGCCCCATAAGTGGGCCAGATGGGAGTGCTGGCTCCGGTAAATTGAGGATTTGTACGCAGTTACCTTACTGTGAGGTCTGTGCACTTTGTCTCAGATTTCTATATTGGTAACATGAGCTTCCTTCTGCCAGTCTTCACCTTGAATACTATTATTTCTATATACATTTTAGGCCTTTGTGTGGTCAGGGTAAAAAACCTTCTACGCTTACTTGACTACTGTAGGAAAACCTTTTCCTCACTATCCTACTTCTGCCCTTTCAGGCATGTCCAGGTTTTCGCTATGAAAACTCTCAACAACATCTTCCACATTTTCCCTGCGCATTGCTACTTCCCAAGTGTTCTCATCTTCAGAACAACCTTGCTATTTCACGAAGTACTACAGTTCACGCTTCTCCTAATAGCGAACAGGTACTCATTTCCTGCAAGTGTGTCTCTCGATTCTGACTATTTTTTCAACCTCATATTACACATCTCCATTAATGTCTTCAGGTTGTGCGGAAGGTTGTTGACGATTACCATAAATTGAGTCACGGGAAGGTTCTAATTGTATGACATGAAATTTAGAATAGATGTTCTATCGACCAGATATGTTGCATTTGAAAGCTCTTGCTCCTCTTTTTTCAAGTATGTGAAAAGGACTATATAGCTTAGGACTTAACTTTATTGATTTTCATTGAGTGCGGATATTTTTTGTGTTCAACATTACTTTGTCCCCAATCTTGAAGTTGAGTTCTTGCTTTACCTTTTGATCATTGTATTTTGCCATTTCTTCCTGTGTCTTTTCTGGTAACCCTCTTGCTTGTTCATATATTGTCTTAATCCAGTTTGCATAAATTATTGCGCTAGGATTTCGAGCTTCTCATGCCTTCATCTATTACATTTGTGGATAGAATCCATAGTTTACATAAAATGGTGACATCTCATGGGAGTTTGTAGTGGAGTTGTTATAGACATATTCAGCTAATGGTAATAACTGATACCAGTTATTCTGATCATAGTTGACAGAACTTTGAAGGTATCCTTCCTGCACTTGGTTGGTACATTCTATCTATCCATCAGTTTGAGGATTGTAAGCCATTGTCATTCCTCACTTAATTTCTAATGCCTTGCAAAGTGATTCGCAGAGTTCTCCTGTAAACCTTGAGTTCATATACGTGATGATTTCGGTTGGTAGATCATGTAGCCACCAAACCTCTATCAGCAATGAGTTTGACACATCTTTAGCAGTGGCTGATATCTGTAGTTCGATGATGTGTGCCATTTTTGTGTGGCGCTTAACTACTACCATAATCTTTGTACATCATTGCGACTCTGGTGCTTGTCTGATAAAGTCTACTGAGATATATACCCCTGCTGCATAAGGTATTTGAAAAGTCTACAACAACCCATACTTAGCATGTCTAGGCAATTTATTATGTTGGCATTCATCGTAGGATCGTACAGAGTCACTGATTCAATCACCTAGTTCTGGCCAATAGAAATGTTGCAGGATGATTTCCAAGGTTTTCTCGTATCCGAAATGTCCTGCAATCTTTACGTCGTGACATCTTTTGGCAATCTTGGTGTATAATACCTGACTATTTGGTACAAATAGCCTTTGCTTATAGTATAGTAGCTCATTAATTAAGGTCCCATCCTTGGGAAGATCCATTCCTTCATCTCCTAGTTTAACAAGTTCTTTCCTTCATTGTCTCCATGCTGGATCTGTTCCAATAGCTGTCTGTATCTTGCTTAAGAACTGTAACCGGTACTGGTTACTGGTTTAGGATTTTCATATATCAGTTGATACTGTTTGAGTTTTAAATATGTTTCAGGAAATGAGGTGTGCCTCTAGCCTGATAGTATAGGGTTTGATACTCCATATGTTTTATGTTTGGTTTCGAGTATCGGTTTGATACTCTATATGTTTTATGTTTGGTTTCGAGTATCGGTTTGATACTCTATTTGTTTTATGTTTGGTTTCGAGTATCGGTTTGATACTCTATATGTTTTATGTTTGTTTTTGAGTATCGGTTTGATACTTTATATGTTTTATGTATGGTTTCAAGGCTACCGTTTTGGAGTCGATTATGTTATGAGAACAAGGCTCCCGGTAGCCTAGGAAGTGTATTTAAGAACTGCTATTCTTCTCGTTAGAAGGAGCAGACTTCGGCAGACAGAGTTTTCAATATACTTGGTTGAACAGTTACTCTCTTCAGTTCGCTTCAAGAATCTTTAGTTTGAGACCTACCAAGCCTCTCGGAGACTTCAGTAGTCGCGATAAAGTAAGAAGTCAATTCAACAACCTTGGCTAAAGCCTCCAGACTTTGATTCGCTAGCTACCGCTTCGGTACAGAACAAAGCCCGTCAACCCGACGATTACCGCATCTCCCGAGAGGCGGTTACAAGAACTCAGAGTTAAATTACTTCATACCTTTTTGCAGGACAATGGCTATTGACATTAGAACTCTTTCAGGTACATCTGATATGTCATACAAGTATTGGTTATCTTTAGCTGATGCCTGTAGGTAACTGAAGCTAGGTTCTTAGTCTCGGACAATTAAGGCTCTAGTTGCTATATTGCTACTTCCGAATCCTGCAGTTCCCCACTTGGTGTTTTCTGAGCTGTCCACCTCTATCATATCTGCGGCATCGATTTTTTATATCACCAGTTGAGCTATACGATCACCCATTCTCATTTCGCAATCCATTATTTTCTGATTAAATAATACGACCTTGAGTTCACTAGTATAGCTTGAATTGATTACTCCAGCTTCTATTGAGATCCTGCTTAGCACTGCTAGTCCACCTCTGTTAGCAATTCTTCCATAAGTTCCTTCAGGTACTCCTATGGCTATCTCTGCCTGTATTAATGCTGGTCCATATTTTGGGACTATATCATCTTCTATAGCATATAGGTCATGTCCTACAGCCATTCTTGAGCCCTTGGTTGGCAACTATGCCATTTTGCTCAATCTCTTAACTCTAATTACGGGTTTCTTTCCACCTCTTTGAGGTTCCTAGTGCAAATCCTTTTCTCTATCCTAGTCTTCTCCTTCATCGCCTTCTCTCACTACTAGTGACACCAAGAAACCTTCCAGTTTCAAAGTTTTCCACTTGTGATATATAGCTCCATCCTTAGGATGGTACTCCGGCTGTCTACTTAATGCTCCAGCATTTTCGCCCTTTATGCCTGGTTGGTATACAATATAACAATAGTATTCTACCAACCTCTGAGCCCATCTAATTTGATGGCCACTCTAGACTTTTGAAATAAGGAAGTATTAAAGATTTTGATGATCGGTAAAGACTGTAATCAATGTTTCCATTTTGATCCAGTAGTGTCTCTATTTTTTGAACACCGATAGAATTGCATGCAATTGCTTATCACAAATCTCGTAATTGCGTTCAGCTGCGTGCAATTTTCGGGAATGCAATGCTACTTGATGTAGTTTTTTCACAAAGAACTGAGAAAATATGCAACTGAGTACAGAATCGCTAGCGTCGGTCGCTACCACCATTTATCTTTCTAGGAAGAAGTGATGGAGTGTGGAAGCTGTTGTAAAGTGGTGTTTTAGTTCTTCAAATGCCGTATTTTGCTCTACTCCCCATTTGAAATTCCTTGGATTTCCTCGTAGTATCTCGACTATCAGCATGCAAATAGCCAAAAAGCCCTTTATGAATCGCTAGTGAAAGTTAGCAAATCCTATAAATACTTGCATATTTCCAACCAACTTGAGTCATTTCGAAACTTTTATGGATTCTACCTTTAAGTACTCATGGACACCCTACTGACCGCCACTATATAGCTTAGGAATTCTACTTCTTTGGCATGAAAGGTCCCCTGTTTTAGTGATACCGCTAATTGAAAGTTTGAGAGACTTTACATGACTTTTTTGACTACGATATATTCCTTTTCGTCCTTCAAATATATGAGGATATTATCAAGGTAACATACAACTCCAACATCTTAGTATTCCTGTAATACTTGCTTCACCATATCTTGGAACATGGCTGGAGTATTGACCAGTCCGAATAGCATGACCTTATATTCATAATGTCCATATCTTGTCTGCAAAGCCATCTTCCATTCAGCTCTTTCCTTAATCCTAATCAAGTGGTAACTGTCTTTAAGGTCTAACTTGGTGAAGATCTTGGCATCAGCTACTCGGTCTTGAAGTTCGGACATTGATGGAAGGGGGTGCTTGTTGAGGACTATAATCTTATTTTGATTTCAGTAATCTACAACTAGGTACAGTCTCCCTTCTGGTTTAGGTATGAACAATATAGGCACTCCGGCTCCTAATTGACTTTCAATAATTTTCAACTGTTTAATCATGGTTTCCAAGTATTCCCTTAAAGACTTAAGTTGTTTTTGGGATAATGGATATATCAGTCCCCAGGGGGGAGTCAATCCACTAACCAATTGAATTTCATAGTTGAAAGATTTGTGTAGGGCTAGTTTTTCTGCCATTGGAGCTTCAAACAAATGTTTGTAATCCCAGTATTTCTTAAGTAATGATTAAAGTTCTACCATGTTTTCGATTGTTTAAATTCATCCAATGCGACAAGAGTTAGGATGCCAAGCGACACATTTGTCGTATTCAAACATATCTGCTATTCTTTCACTTTCATTCACACAGTTTTTACAACTTTTTGCGGCAAACGCCCAATTCTTTGCAACTTTATTGTACGATACTGGGTATTCAAGATGCCACCAACCAAATTGAATTATGATTCAACGATGACCTGCTTTAGCCACTTCACACTGCACTTCAGAAATGTGTCGGTTCTTTCCTATTTCTCATTTTCTAGGTAGGGTATAACACTTCCCTCCTGAGGCTTCTGATGAGCCATGAAAGCTTAAGATATCAACTCTTTTATTGCGTTCAACCATAGGAACGCGAAGGTCTTGAACTAGGTCTTTTTTCATAAAGAACAGGTTGGATCCGAAGTCTGATAATACTTCAACTGTATATTGCTTATTGTGTATATAAATGTAAGCAATCCCCTGTGAATAGTTGCATCAATTTCGTTTCAGAGTGTTTAATTTCTTTTGCTCAGTGTGGATTAGTTTTTCTTGGTTTTTTCGTTTTGACAGCGTTGGTGTTGGGTGTAGGTAACAGAATACCTTTTACTACGCGTGCGTAGTTTCGGCCACTAAGGTCTCCTCTGACAAGCCAGTAATTATTAGTTCTAATAATCTGGGTCTAGATATTAGGTAGCATTTCACTGACACACTATAGGGGACGACAAGTTGTCCGGCTGGATGCCTTGTCCCAATACACCAGACCTAGGCTGATAGTAGACCTTTGGGCATTTATTAGCCATTTTACTCCCCTGGTTTAGGGCTCCCATTTTCACTGATCTCTTCTTTTAGGTTTTCAGTTCATCCATCCAGCTACCTCAGAGGGGCCCTGCACACCAAAGCGGTGTATCCATACCCCACACTCTAGCTAGAAGGCAAAGTAGTAGACATGTATAATACGACTCGAACTTGTATAGTAGGTGGAATGTGATGCCTTGATTGTCGCCCTGTCGGTATTGTTATCAGTTAGAATACACATTACTTTGTCCTAACTTCTTTGGTGTGATAGCGTCCTTGCAAGTGAGCAGCGGATGGCAATCAGGTAACATGAGGAATTTCGTACCGTTGACTCAGGAGTTATGTGGGTATGCCGACTATCATCTCCTTCGATCAAGACTCTCCACATGGATATTCAATGTGTTCGCGCTCCTAAGTCCTTCATGAGGTTTCTTCACTTGGAGCCTACATGCTTTCATCTTGAAATGAGTGACTTGCTTCAAGCCGCGATAATCGTTTTGAGTTTCGACTCCCATATTTGCATACTTACTACCCGATTCCTGTCGTGGTCAGTACCCAATAAATGTTAGCCAAACAGGATTCTCATTTTGATCCCAGTTCCAAATAGATACTGTCTACCCAAACACTGTCACTATTAGTGTCTTGTAAACTGTCCTAGGTTAGTTCTTCCGTGTCTGCTAGTTCCCAGTTCCTTTTTATTCAGGCGGGTTGCAGGACGGTAATGAATTCGTGTGCTAATTTAGGCCTTACAATAGCCGATCTGACACGAGGAATTCCCATTATTAATGGACTTGAATTGAGAGTTGCCAGTGATATATAGACATCTCTCCGACACGTCTAATAGGTGTGGTTTTTCTTCTCACAATGTGTGTAATTCTTGTCCCACCTCCGATTTTCTATCACACTTTATGGAATACCGCTATGAGCCTGGTTGAAGTTTGGGTGGATTGTTTTCGCCACACCTTCCAGCTTCTTTTTTAGTCTTTCTAGCTCCTCCTCTCATATCTGTTTGCATAGTAGGGCTCTACCTTCCTTGATAGAAAGTTTGTTAGTCCTTTGTCTTTTTTCTTTAGAGTCCTGCCTGTCTTGTCTTTTGACCTCTTGGACTATCTTCAACTTCTGTGGTTGGTCTCTTGTGAGTATATCTCGAGCAAGCAATGCTTATTTAGATTGACTACATATGCTAAGGGAGTCTTCCCATTCTTGATCCGTTTGGTAGTTAAGAGTCCACAACCTGTGGATGATTTGTTATTGAAGTTTACATTCCACTGCCTCTTTCCAGGACTCTCTGGTCATTAGTGTTTTAATATTTGGTATGGGCATGAATGTTAGGAAACAGTTCGATAATGCCTTTATACTTTACCAACTTCATATCTTGAAGTGCTTGTCTCACTGCTTTGACTGGGATAAAACGTTTGATCCTCTCATGTTCAAACCATGTCTATGTGGCCAATTCTGGCTGCTGCATTTTTTCCTAAAGTCTATCCATAGCCTTTCTGTACCAGATGGTATAAGGAAAGACAATGTCTCCCATTGTGCAATTGAGCACGTCCATAACTCGTTCTCAGTCATTGTCCTAGACCTGCAGGTTTTTTTCAAAATAGTTGCCAAACTGTATAATCCAGGCATATATATCCTGCCTGGATTTGGCCTCAAAGAATGGAGATGGTTCTGATAGTCGCTTAATATTTAGTGCCATTGTGTTAGCAAGTGTTTCTGTCATACTAGGTTCATCTGGTGTTTCTCCTTGCTTGTTATGGCTTGGACTTTCTCTTTCGGATTTTCTCCACATCGTCATCATCGTCATCATCTTCCTGATCGCCCAAATCCCGTCTTTATTCTCCTGAGGTACCACATCAATTGTTTCCTTGCCCTTTCTCTTTTCTCTCCTGGTCGGTGGAGAGTAGTAGTCCTCATCATTTTCCTCTTCTGCGACTCGATATTGTAGTGTGGGAACCAGTCTCCTGGGTTCCTTTGTCACTCCACTAATTCATTTATAGCCTTTACCCAGGTGTTAATCGATTCCAAGGTTTCTTCAACCCTTTTGGGTTGGTCTTGTTGTAAAGTTTGGATGTTCCTATGTTGCTATTTCATAGAGTCATGTATGTCAATTAATAATACTATGAAGCCATTACTATTATCTCTCTCCAGTGTCTCATCTCAAAAGAGTTTGAACTCATTACAGAGTTCCGGAACCAATTTTCCCATAGTTTGGCAAGGCGCGAAGGCTACCTGTCTTCGCTAACCTAGAATACTATGTAACTGGGTAGTAACATTTTTATAAACTTGTTACCACTAATCTTGTTTTGCCTGTTTTGCCACCCAGTCATGAATTATAGCTGCTTGTATATCCTTCACCTCTGCCTCTACTGGAGTCAATTGGATTAACAAGATGGCTATCTCCTTGTCACACTAGTCCTGCCTTTCTTCCAACTTCTATTGTACTTCCATTAACTTCAGTGCAATTTCTTGAGTTGTACCTGCGTGCCTATTAAAGGCAATGTTGGCTGAGTCAAGGGAAGTATCAATATCTCACTGTATTTATACAAGAGTTATCCCCAATCATTTGGCCAAATCTTTTAAGTTGGCCTCATATTCTTTAGAAAGTTAAGGGGTTTCTGATCTTCATATATGGTGCATGCTAGATACATAGGACGATCATGGGCCTGTGGAAATGTCTGTTACCCTATGAAATTGCACGATAAGGGACAGAAATTGACTAGAATGTGGAGTGTCATTTGAGAAAAAGACATGCACAAATTGAGCTGAACTCCTGTCATCAGAGAGGTCTGGCCTAGTATCTACCAATTCTCCTTCTGTAATCTGTTTTGGTCCTTTCAGACATTTCAGTATTTGCGCTATTCTCTTAGAAAGTTTGTTGGATTGGTTTAATCCTAACACTGTACCTATAGGTATATTATCTGGTAACTCATGGCAATATTCTCATTCTCCTATAAAAGGTTGGAGGAATTTAACAAATGGTACATGGTGCAACAATATTTCTTTTGGAGACTGTACGGAAATGTTGGGGCAAACAGATTCTGGATTTAGAACCTGGATTTTCTTTTTCTGAAGGTGGAAAATGTACGTGTAGTACATATATGGGTTTCTTAGGTCTCCGCTAAGGAGATAGATGATCGTTACCTCAGTATATCTTCCTGTCAATTATCGGAGTATTGGGTATTTCACTCAACTTTCTCTTCTGACTTGGCAGAACACCAATCGAAGTTCA
The DNA here is from genome assembly GCA_014065205.1 of Tuber brumale. Taxonomy (NCBI): domain Eukaryota; kingdom Fungi; phylum Ascomycota; class Pezizomycetes; order Pezizales; family Tuberaceae; genus Tuber; species Tuber brumale. The sequence goes on along the minus strand of JACCEG010000344.1, from coordinate 49,535 downwards.
GACAATGTCTGGTATGATAATTGCAGTTGAATTAATCCCATGTTGAGATCATGAAAGGTATTGTAAACCAGGAATGTTCTAAGGTCTTAATGAAGTCGATTTCAAGTGGCTCTGTAGCAAACAGTTCTTCGAATACAGGAACAGGTATAGGACTATAAGATACTTCAAAACATACATTGAAGCTAGAGCTACGGGTGCAGTTAGTAGTGAACTCATTGTTCATATAGTGAGCCTTGTTAACCGGGGCATAATCCCAATATACTATTAGGCGGATGCCAAACTCGAGTATAACTGAGGTACGTAGGTTAAAATCTTTGATTGTGGAATCCATCGAGGAAGGCTCATCTCGATAAAATAGATAACGTAAAGATTAAAAATGTAGAATAATATCATATTGATATGATGTCTTCTCTATTGCTTGATGATGTCTGTGAAGCTCGGGAGGGACTTCAATATTTATATCTCATATCGCAGTGTTCATGGACTTCTTTTAACTACTTTGCCTATGAAGTACCACTCTAGTTTTTAATACGCAATGTCCAATATCTTATAAGTGTGAACACCCTTTGACCCAGAAACTTATCACACCCTTTCACAGTTACGGAATAGTATTCTTCCGTTGTGATCACTATGCAATTTGTTATACAAAACAGAGGCCATCCACTTAGTTATTTGCGTAGACTATTATTTTACTTTAGTCTTGTTATATGTCATTCCAGTAGTCTTAGCAGTCATGAAGTGATCAGTTCCAAGCCAGGCCACCTGGTCCCAATGACAAGTTATAGCCAGACATGTTATCGTCTTAAAAGTGTTTGACTTATCTAGGTCTTCCTGGCTGAGCGTGCTTCCCCTTGGTCTGCCTGCAATGGTAGAGGGGTCCTATTACTTGGACTAAACAATTGACAGCTGATCTCAAAAGGGTTAGGATGGATTCGGTATACTCTTAATAGTCTTCACAATAAGGACCTCCTCTTTGTGTATTTTGCCGGAAATGTCCCGTCACCTGCGGCACATATTCTTGAAGCCTAACCTTAGATCCTATTATCTTGATGTACCTTCTATAGGACTCTTCAGGTTCACATCTCTGATGTCACCAGAGGTCTCCACATATATACCCTGTGAACACCATGCGGTCAGATATTATAAACATTTCTTTTTTTCTTTTTTTATCATCATGTATTCATTGTTTACGGTATAAGAACTTGCATGCAGTGCTAGCTATAGCATAAACAAAACCTTAATCTAAAAGCACACACAGATAAAGGAAACAACATGCTCCACTCATAAAATTCTCCTACTTTGTATCAGATAGGCGACAGGAAATCTTTAAGGAATTAAAACAAACAAAAGCACAATCATAACGAAAAACATAACGAAGCCCAAATGGAAGGAAACGGAGATGTCCCTCCAGTGTTAAGGCTTTTAGCCATGGATCGGAAGCACCTGTATGGGTGGAAAAGGTGAGGGTGTGGGGTCACTGCAGGCGGGCAGCATACCCGGGGAGAATCTGGTGGCAGTCAGGTTCAAGTACCGGGCCACTGAGTGGAGGGTGTCTTTGTTGGACCATAGATCACTGTCCCTGCCGACATCTGTAAGCCTATGGAGTTGGCACTCAAGAGGTTCCTTGCAGGACTCACAGTAGAGTATAGCGAGTGAGAAGTCCTCCTCATCTGCCTTGCAGTAGGGGCAGAGGGGGGAGGGATCATCAGTGAACCAGGAGGGGTAGGCAGCAAGATAGCTCTTGCACGAGCACATCTAGTGAATCCTGCCAACAATAAACCTGGTAAGGTCCATGAATGGATGGCGGAGAGGGTCAAGGTGTTGGGGTAACCAGGTGGGGGAGGGAATTGGGAGACCCAGTTTCTCAAAAGTGCGGCTGGCATGCTCGCCCTGACTGACTGATAGGAGGGGATCTTGCCCCAAATGGGCAGTCAGTTTGGTGGAAGGAGATCGATTGTGGCCATCGGTACAGGGCCAAGAGCGTTTAACAAGGGTAATTTTCTGTGCACAATGGCGTTCAGGGGCAGGTGCTTTCCAATCGCGTGGCAGGGGGGACTTGTTTTCCGGAACAGAGGTGCGTAGACTGATGACAATCCCCTAGTGAAGAGGCGATGATCTTCTGTAGCTCGGAAGAGAGAGCAGGTGGGAAATGACAGGTGGAGCCTAGCCGTTGCTAGGTTGGCCTCTGGTGGGACGCATACCAGGCGTACAGGAGTGAGTCTTTGTTGGTGGGTGATCATCAATGGCAGGGGAGGGAGGGCCAACTCGCATCCTAGGATGCCAACTGGGGTAGAGGAAAAATTGTTCGTTACCCACCTTTGGACCACCCTCCAATAGACAGAAAAAGGATGTAGCATGGTGAGGCTTAGGGAGAATAGGTCTGCCCCATAGAATAAGATCGGAGAGACTAGTGAGGAGGCCAGAGGGCAGTATAAGCACAGTAGGAGGTCATTGCAAGGCCATGACAGTCTTTGTACGGTAGCAATGATCTCTTGGGCCAGAGCGAGACGCCTTGTAAAGTGCAAGGTCATGCCTTTGGAGCATGAGCTAGTCGAGGGCTCGAACCAGTAGCCAAGACACCGATGAGTTTGGAGGGGTCGAAAGAGTGGCTTTCTAGTAGGACCGGGATTGGGGGAGATGATACTCTCTGAGCCAGAGTTACCCAGTGCATAAGCTTGGTCTCGGAGATCGAAAAGGTAATCCCCAGCTTTTTCACCCTTGGTTGGAGAGATGCCGTTATGTCCTGAAGTCTTCGGACACTCCTCTGATAAGAGTTGGAGGCCACCATAACTGCAAAGTCGTCTACGTAAGAGACAATGAGCACCTTGGGGACTTAGAAATAAGGGCTCAAAAAAACGTAAATGACGAAGAGAAGTGGTGAAATTGGAGAACCCGGAGGGGTACCGACCAAGATAGATGCAAACACGTGGGGAGCCCCCTGGAAAACCAGGCGGCACGAGTGGATGTGGGGGAATGACCTTACCCAAGAGACCATGTAGGGATTGACTGCCTTGGCGGCAAGCCTTTGGCAAACTGTAGTAGTGGAGACGTTGTCGAACCCACCCTTTACATCGACGAAAAGCATTGAGACCTTCAGCTTAGTGTGCATGAAGACCTGGACCTTGTGAGAAAGAGCGGCTGCCATGTCAAAGCTACTCAAACTCGAGAGGGAGCCAGTTTAGTGAGGAGAGAGGAGGACCAGGAAGCAAGCAAGGGTGGAGAGACCGGTTGCCATGACCCTCGCAAGAATCTTGGAGACCATCTCCCCGAGCACAATCATTTGGAACGAGGCCAGTATATCGTAGGAGGATTTCATAGGCCTATCCAGCACAATGCCATTTGTCTTCTTCAGGGAAGGGGGATCGTGGCTATAGAGACCCAATGGGCCAAGGAGAGACATGACGACACCTGGATTGATGGAGTGTACCCATTTCCAAACCAAGTATGGTATCTTGTCCGACTCAAGCACTAGGGAGGACGAGAAGCTGCCAAGGGCACCGGTTATCTCCTCCGCGCACAGCGGGGGGACCTCTCGGAACTCACGCAGACTGGAGGGGAGTCAGATAGACAGCCTTTCAGGAAAGAAATGCGAAAAAAGCGCTGCATTGATTAATGCTGGGCAATCAGTCCCAGGTATGTGGGAGAGAACCTATCTGGAGGCCTGCCGAAGGCAAACTGCTTCGCAGTCCAGAGTATTTGAAGGGGTAGCTGTTTTCAGAAAGTTGTTCCAGTATTTATTTTTGACCTTCTTGATGGCCTTGAAGTAGAGAAGCTGTGCCTCCTTGCATTTCTGCTTCGACAAGGGGAGAGGATTCCTCCTTGCTGCATGGATCACAGAGGGGAACGCAGACCTTTGCGCTATATGGTTGGGTGACTACCAAGGCTTAGACTTATTGGATGGCCTCTTGTCAGGTTTGTATGTTTTAAGCAGGGCCCTCAGTCATTCCAGGGCTGTGTCGAACCAGGCGGAGAAGTCAGCATGCTGTGGGATATCTTATTTTTCAATCTCTCTAGTTTTTTTAATTATGAATTCGTTGTTATTTAGGGTACAGTTGTGTCTGAAAAGTCTATGTACCCCCCATGGCAACGCCAATTTATCATACCTTCTCTTTGATTTTGAGTTTCCCATTCCATATATTTCTAAAAAATAATCATAGCTAAGTTGTAAGTTGATCTATATCTTTTAAAGAACATGAATATGAAATTTGTTAAGTAATAAACAAATAAATAAATGTCTATTAGAAGTGGTTAAATAAATATAGATTTTAAGAACAATTTGATGATAAAAGTAGACACTACCATTCTGGTTCTCACAACAACAGATTTAACTGATAGGT
>JACCEG010000344.1:7035-21046 GCA_014065205.1 Tuber brumale | reverse complement strand
AAAAAAAAAAAAAAAAAAAAAAAAAAAAAAAAAAAAAAAAAAAAGAAAAAAAAAAGCCTGGTAGTTAGTTCTTCACGCAACCACCTATTATACTTTGTTACCTATACTATCATGAATAGAATCTATTCTACCACTTCGAGAGTTCTACCACGAGACGACTTGATCATTAGCGTTCGGCAAGGGAACATAGACAATGGTTTAAGAATAATAATCAAGGTCTTGGTAAGAAGAAGGAACGAAGTAACAGTACACTAAGGAAGAGAAGTATTGCACTATTACAAGGAGACTAACAGAAAGGTGTTGCCTGTCGCAGGAAATATATTGACATCAACGAATAGGTAGGATACCTAACAGCTAGTAGCATTTCCTCGTGATCAGCTCTATTGTTTTAGCCATTCTACTCTGTGCTGCTGGTTTGTTGTCATAGTATTCTTTAATAAGGTATGTCCCTATCCTTTTATCTTCCAGGATCTACATCTTTCCAACATACCTGAGGTATCACTCTTTCTATTTGCATAGTCCTAAGGCCTCCTGTTTGTTTTCTTTATCTCCATGTTCTAGACTCTTCTTGATTTCTTGAAGTTCTTCGTCTTTCTTTATTGCTTTTCATGGTCTTTTGTTCTCCTCATTCTATATTTCAGTTGTTTCTATGGCTTTGCAATGTTCCTTTGGATGGAGGATCATATTTTTCTGTTTGACTCTCTTGCCTTCCTTGTCTTGTAGTTTGTTGCTTGAGATTCTCATCAATATGTCTGGTTTTCCTGCCTCCTTTCCAGATCACTATTCAATTTTGAATTTGTATTTGTTCAGGCTTTCTGTCTATCGAATGTGTCAGTCACTGAGTTTCTTTATAGTCATGAATTACACTAGGTTCCTGTGGTTTCTTAGAATCCTAACCTAGTGATCGTTATTGTGTATGTATCTTCTCCACTGCTTTAGAGCTTGAACTATAGCTAAAGGTTCTTTGTTGACTACATCGTAGTTACATTCAGCGGGCGTCATTGTTTTTGATCTGAGGCATATGTGGTGCCATTTCCCATTGTCGCGTTTTTGAGATAGGATTTCTGAACCGACATTTCAATGCATCAGTATTGATGGTTATTTCTCTTTCAGGGTCAAAGTGTACCAGTATTGGTACAGATGTAACAGCAGTTCTGATATTGTCATATGCTTTTTATTCCTTTTCTCCCTAGACCCATTTGACATCCTTTTTGGTTAGGTTATATAGGAGTTTTGCCATCCTGCTGAATCTCTCTATAAACCTTTGGTAAAAGTTGCAAAATCCCATGAAGCAGAGGATATTCTTTTTGTTTTTTGGTTTCACCCATTTCCATATGGCTACTGTTTAGGTAGAGTTGGCAAGAAATCCTTTGCTGTTGATAATAACTCCCAGGTATTCAATTTCTTGTTCGTGAAATTCGTGTTTGGATGGTTTGATTTTCATTCCCGAATTGTGGATTTTCCTCATGAGGTTGCTAACATTCTTCCAGTATTGCTCTATAGATTCCCAATATATGAGTACATCATCTAGGTAGACTACGCAACATATATCCAACAATGTGTTGAGCACTTGGTTGATCCATCTTTTGAATGATGCCAGTGCATTGGTCAAGTCGAAAGGTGTGACTTAGTATTTGTACGTTCCATATCTCAGTGTGAAGGTTGTTTTGTATTTGTCTCCGGCTTTGATTTTAATATTGTAGTATGTATGTGTGTTGTCCAATTTGGTGACATACTTGGCCGATCTCGGTCTGGCCGGTGCTTCTCCAACAAGGGAGAGCAGATATTGGTCTTTCTTCATAACCGAGTTAAGGGCCTAACAGTCTACACGTAGCCTCATTTTCCCATCCTTCATTTTGACAAACAAGATGGATGATCTTCCTGAGGTCAAAGAATGTCGTATCTATCTTCTTTTCATGTTTTGTTGGATATATCTCCTTAATTCTTCCCACTCTCTTTTTCTTTAATGTATCAAGACATTTATGTAGGATTTTCTTCTTTGCTTTCATTTTCTCATCTTTCTCGATGTGGATCTCGTGGTCCACTTCTGGTCATCTTGCAGGAAGTTTAACTTCTTCTTTTTCTGGGAAAAGGTTCCTAAATTCATGGTATTCAGATGGTATTATATCATAGCATTCCCTTTCTCCTTATTGTTATCTGTCTGTACAGTCAGCTTGATACTGATGTTGATTTGTGCTAGTTCGATGTTTCTATTGATTGGGTTCCATTTTACAATCCCGGTACTATCCGCTCTTCTACAATATTGACTAAAAGCTTGGGCTAATATTTTGCAGACCTTGATCAGTTTTTCTTCTTTTCTTCTTGTTTGCTCTGTACTGCCAAATCCTGTCTCTTCTCTCTTGGTCTTTTCTGGTGCTTGAACTTTGTACATTTGGTCTTCATTGATTTTTTCAATGATTAATTGAGCTATTCAGTTCCCTCTTTGGACTTCAATATCACTATCTCCCAGGTTTACTGGGACCACTTTGACTTCTCCTGTATAGTTGGTGTCGATAATACCTGCATTGGTAATGAGTCTGTATTTGACTGCTAGTTCACCTCATAATGCTATTCATCTATATGTACTTGGAGGTAATCCTATTACTATTCCTGTCATTATAGTTTCTTCTTTCTGTGTGATAATTGTTTCGTCTTGGTCAGGATATAGGTCTGCTCCTGCTGTTCGATTCCAGCCTTTTGTTGGTACCTTTGCTTTGTCAGGCAGTCTTTTGAACTTGATCCACATGTCTGGTTCTTTTCTTAACTTATCGAATCTGACTTTCAGATTCTCTTCTTATGCTTCTCTTGCACGTGTCTTATATGCTACTGGTAAACTGTTGAGAAATTCTGTCATATATCGTTCATTGTCAAATGTAATTTTGTTGTTAACTCAATCGATCACAGGATTGTGTTATCTTAACCATGCCATTCTGACAATGTTCTTATGGGTCTTTAGGTCAGCTACCTGGAAGGTTACCACCTCCCTCTGACTGCCTATGTCTATAGGTACCTGTGCCATGTGGGTGATAGGACCAACAGCACTGGGCTTTCCATCCTCTAGATAGACCTGTCTTTTCTTCTTTGTAGATATCATAAGGTAGTTGTATTTGTCGCAAATTTCTTTATCAATAAAATCTTCCACGGCCCTCGAGTTGAGCATTGTATGTTTCATAGTGCATTTCTTTCTGTTATGGTATAGTATTATCTTGATTATGACATAATCAACTTTCTCTTCTGGTAGTGCCATATAGTAGTTTGCCAGTGTGATATTTGTAGAGCCTTTCGTATCATTTTGTGCATTCCTGATAGTTTTCACCTTCTTCTTGTACTCCAGACTATCTCTTATTGGGGACTGTCTTCTTTTCCCTCCTCCTCTTCTGCTGTAGTCATTTTTCTCTAGTTTGTTCTTTTCCATTGTGTGAATGAGTTGTTGTCATAGGCTAGAGTTATTGGTTTCCTTCCATTGTCTGCTCTGCTTCTGCATTTGCAGATATGATGTCCAGATTTCCCACATCGAAGGCAGAGATTCTGATCTGGTTGCTTCTTATATTCCTCATTGGATAGTTTGAGGGGTTGCTCCACTTGTGCTTTGTTCATTTCCACCTCTCAATCCACACTTAGTCAGAATGTCTCATTGTATTTCCTAATCGCAGGTTGTAATGTTCCATCGTTGTTCCTAGTTGTATAGATTTCCTTTATCTTATCCTGTTTCCCACTTTTTTAGATTGTTTAGAACAGTCAATCTGGTCTCTTTCTGAATGACCTACGTAGCTCATTTTACGACTGTGTTGATCTCCAAGTTGCAATTGTTAAATTCATCTTCTAATCATGCTAATATGCCTGTATAGAGCCATCACAATGCTGTGGTGCTATCAAGTGAAGCTTCTATTTGTTCCTATCACAACTGGTTCCAATATTCTGTTATTGGTCTGTTTTCCTGCTACATCCTTCTTAGTCTAATTCTTGCTACCCATCATGCATCCATTTCTCCGAATTGTTTCTTGATAGCTTCTTTGAAGTCATTCCAGCTATTCCACTCTGTTGGTTCGGTTACTCCCATCTATAGTGTTAATCATTTGCTTGCATTCTTTTCTGAAAGGCTAGAGACAGAGATGAATTTCTCGACATTGTATCCATCTTGCCATCCTACCACGTGAAGGTAAAACTTCAATTCTGCTAACCAACCCCTGAGGTAGTTCCATTCACCAGTGTATGTTTCTGGTCATTGGACTTTTGGCCGGCATTGTCCCATTGTTGGATAATTTGTTGCATTTTTTCAGGGCTAAATTCTGGCTTTGTTTCTAGGAATGGCACTAAGCATTCCCATCTGGTCAGGGCTAGAACTTCCATTTATTGGTGTTCTTAATCCTCTCAACTGGAGGTATCATTGCTTGATTATTCTTTAGTTTTGACCAGGCTTAGATTTCTTCCTAACTGGGAAACCGTACTTTATAATTCATCCGCTACCACCAGTAATTCTGAGCATTGATATACGAACCTAAAATCGGTCTTGATGTCGTGTAAGCCTCGCTATAAGTGAAGCTTTGCAATGTTATGGTCCTTGACTCAGATGAATTCTTAGCAATGGATAGCCAATAAATCTCTTTTTCTGTTGACAATAGTTCTTAGACCTATATCTACGACAAGGTGGGGGGAGACCTCTTGTCTCTGGTCCTTATCAACTATTGTACTCAGTCTTTATCTCTGCTCGCTTAGTAGAGTTTATATCATTATAGATGGTTATAAGGTAGAGAATAAAAGTTTTCATATACATAAAGCGTAAAGTAATCAGTATAAAAGTAACTGAGAATGAAGAGTGAAGAGCTCATATCCTTGGTCTTTTTTACAATCTTTTCTTTTTGTCTTCACGTACCTGTTATTATTTAGGGTACAAGAACCTGCATGCAGTGCTAGCTATGGTATAAACAATCCCCATTCCTCCTTCTATCCAGCCTTACCATATCCCAAGACTGTTGGGTATGGGCCAAACTGCACACCTCAGGCGCAAAAGCCCAAATATATCTATGCGAAAAGAGAAGGAAAGACCTCAGAGCAAAGCAGGAGAATATAAGAAGGAAGCCATGTAGAACATCACTAAAAAATAAGGTAAATGTAGCAGCCAAATCTCACAACAACCAAGCTAGAATATAGGTACTGGGAGATAGAAAGATGTTGAATAATTATGGGAAAGTCATGCAAACTGAGACAGGAGCAGACTGTAGAGGACAGCGGAAGAGGGGGGGCGGTAGTACAGTACCAGCTGAAGAAAGAATGTAGAAGTAGGGTGTAAGCCAATCCAACCACGAGGTCAGGAAGGGAACCATACGTGATAGTGTGAACTGTCACTTATCATGTTCATGTCTTACTAGGCCATCCCAGAGGAGGAGGGCAAGCGATTGTAGCATATCGCTGATATAGTTCTTTGTTCTCCGAGAGATAGTGTCTCTTAGTTGATGGGATAATACCACTTCCGCTGATGGTAGGGAGAGGTGAGATCGACCCCTCGGCCTATTCAAGAGCTCTCGCATACTGCAAACTGTATTCTCTGTAGTCGGAAGCATGGGAAGTAATGGGCCACTGACTATGAGAAGGCGCCTTGCTAAATAATATAACGGGAAGGGAACGGGTACCAGCAAGGCAGTATGAGAACCCAAAAGGAGAGAAGCCACATAGTATAAAGGAGTGAAAGTGGAAAGCGGGAAGACACTGATGATGGCTATCACTCATAAGCCTAAGCTATCATCGGAAGAGAGGAGCAGTGAATAATCTTGGGAACCTCAAGTTTAGGATTGATTTCAAGGGCAAGGAAAATAGCGGAGATGGAAACTGGCTCATCCTTTTAGCCTCCTTGTTTTTTCCATTTTCTTTTTTATCTTCATGTATTTGTTGTTAGTCAGAGTACAAGAACCTGCATGCAGGGCTAGCTATGGCATAAATAACTACGATTCCTCCTTCCGCCTGGCCCAACGGTATTTCCAAGACACTTGGGTGTGAGTCTAACCACACATTACCACCCCCCAAGCCCCTACATATTTATCCCAAAATAGAAGAAAAGACATCAGAGCAAAGCAGGATAACATGAGAAGGTAACTACATGGAACATCAATAAAAAAAAACAAAGTAAATATTGCACCAAATCGAACAACAACAAAGCCAGGATATATGTGCTAGCCGGCAGAAAAATGTTGCATAATTGCCAAAATAGGGTTTAGTACGAGACATGCGTCAACTGTGGGTAATGGGGCAAGAGGAGTATATTAGTAGTGTTAGTCATATAGAAATCTGAGACAGAGTACACAGACCTCACAGTAGGGTAATTGCGCACAGACCGTCGATTTTCCGGAGTGCCAACACCCCCCTCCGACCCCCATATAGGAACCCTACCTCATTAGCAAGATTTGGAGGTTTGAGTCTAGTAACTAAAATGTCACATCAATGAAGCCCGCTTCATAATACCATATATGTCGCCACTGGCAGTCCGACCGGATGCTGTTCGCAAGATATATGGGAGGTGATCTTGGGCGACATCTTGGAAGTGGAAGAAAAGGAGTCAGGCGGAAGATGCATTGAGATGGCAGGCTTCAGGTTTAGGCTTCCTAAAGGATGGGCCAGAAGCTATGGGAGGTTTTCGGCGAACTACTTCAGGAGAGTGTCCCAGTAGCTGTGGCTATTAATGACATACTGTATCCACACATACCCTTCTGAGATCAGCTGTAGGTTGCTTGGTCCTAGTAATAGGACCCCTCTATGGAGGCCAGTGCACCAAGGGGAAGCACGCTCAGAAAGGATAACCTAGATAAGTTGGAGACCCTTAAGTTATTGATACATTGGGCTAGGACTTGCGATCGGGACGAGGGGGCCCAGCATGAACTTGATAACTTCGTGACTGAAAACGCTACAGGAACGATAGTGAATAAGACTAAAGTAATATTATTGTCTATGCAGACAACTAAGTAGGAGGTAACCATTTGGTACAACAAATAGCGCGGTCATCTCAATGGAGGAATACTATTCGGTAACCGTAAAATGGTGTGATAAGTTTGCGAGTTACACAGTGCTCGCACTTATAAGATTCAGGACATTTGCGTATTAAAACCAGAGTGGTACTTCGAAAGCATAGTAGTTAGAAGTAGTCTGCGAACACTCAGATGCGAGATGTTAATATCAAAGTCCCTCCCGAGCTTTCCAGATATCATCGATCAACGAAGAAGAGATTTTATCAAGATACAAATTGTTTACCTTGTAAATCTTTACTTTTCCTGATTTATCGCAACAAGCCTTCCCCAACAGATTCTCTGAATGAAGATTTAAGCTTACCTCCCCTGGTTATACTAGAGATTGACTTCCGCCTAATAGTATATTGATAGTTCTCTTGTTACCAAGGCTCACTATACGAACTCGGAGTTGCCTTCAAACTCCACACTTAGTTCTTACTTAGATTACATATTCACAGCTCATCACTACCTGATTTATATTTATACATTCATAGAAATATTCGATAGTGAGCTGTTTGAAATGGAAGCAAAGTATATGCAAGAACCCGTGTGGTTCACAATACCTTTCGGAATTCCAATTAGGTATCAATTCAATCGCATATATCCTACCTAGCATGGTTCGAACTTGAAGTCGAGTTCTACAGTGTCAGAAGACCTAGTCGACTGGAGTACCCGGTACTCTATAGTCAAGAAATCAGGGACAACTAGCTAAGGACTACCCCAACCCTTGGCTTTGGCCAAAAAACCTATACATGTGCTACAAGTACATCTTTAACTTCGAGAAAAGAAAATTCAGGTCCTGAATCCAGAATCAGATCGCACAAACCCTTTTTTACCTACACCTCCAGAATATCTCAGATATTGCATACCTTACATATAGTTCATGAAATTGTTTAAAGGAGATCGAGAACTCTGGTACGAAGTACCAGTAATCACTCATCCATGGCTATTGGAACAATTAGCCTATCTGGAAAGAATCACAATGGCTCAGATACTTCAATATCTGAGAAAGAGGATAACGGCGGAAGAACCTGCGGACACCCGACTAGATATGATAGGAACTAATGACTTTGCAATACATAGTCCTTTGCCGGTAACACCTCAAGAGCCACAATTAACGTGAGGAACTCTAGCCTTTCAAGGATCCACTAGTGTCGCTGGCACACATCGGATATAATGGGCCTCCATGGCAAAAGCAGGCAGAGACCATGCTGCAAACTTAGCCAGGCTGGCTACATGTTTAGAAATAACATTAGGCCGAATAAGGCAAGATATAGCCAGCGTGTTCGACCAAGCCAATATTGCCTTCAAACATTTGAAAGGAGTCACATAAGATATAGGCATAATATTAATTAAAGTTCAACAGAAAATCACTGGCGGACAAAATGTCCATCACAACAATATTACGATCTTGTAGATGCAGCTGGCAGGGGTGGAACAGGAGGTCAAGGGTATCCAAGAAGAAATACTACAGGAAGTAGCAAAGAAGATAGATGCCCAACATAGGCGCTAGCACGAACATGAAGATGTAACCACGAGGCTATGTGGAACTATGGGGCAACAAACCTAGTAGGCTTTTGCCCGAGATCAAATGCTGGAATACATGGTCAACATTCTAAAAATGCAATTCTGAGAATTCCGTGCTCAAAGCATCACCTGGGAAAGCGAGGTCAATTGTACCCTAACACAAGGGTGTCCAGATAGCACTACTCACCAGACAGAGAATCGCAGGTTCCTAGACCAGCAACAGTGGCAACATGAGGAGACAAATAACACTATAAAGGTATTAATGGCAGCAGTAAATACAATACTGGCTGTCATACCAAGTCCGAAAGCTGCGGGACCAGCACCTTTACCTGCGGTTGAAGAAGGCGACATTGAATAATATTACACTCCGACTACGTGAAGAAAAAAGGGGAAAGGTAAAGAAGCCGCTGATGCATCCTCTTCAGGTGCGCTGAGAGGTGACTCAGGAGACTCTAGCAATGATGATGATGATGATAAGAAAGGAAGAAGGAGAGGAAGTCCTAGCTGTGGCAGGTGAGGACAGACACCAGATCAGTCTGGTATGGCAGAAACACTTGTCAACACAATGGCGCTAAACATTAAGTGACTGCCAGAACCACCCTAATTCCTAGAGGATAAATCCACACAAGATGTATAACTCTGGATAATACAATGCATCAATTACAGGGAAAATAACTCATCGATATGGGACAATGCCCGGGAACGAGTTATATACGCGCTCAACCATACTAAGGGAGACATGTATGCTTCCGTACACTACCTGGTATCCGAAGGCGATGGACGGACTTCAAGGAGAAACCCAGCAGCTAGGACTGGCTAGGCGGACAGGTTTTGAACACGATCTGATCAAACAATTTGCCCACGTGGAAGCCAAAATACTAGCCCTTCGACCTATGAACCTGGTCTAGTATGAAGGCTTTATTGAATATTACCTCGTGGTCATGCACAACCTAGAAATCAGGGCCCGTATGCCAGGAGAATCCTGGAGGGAGGAAGTCTAAAACAATCCTCCAAAAGAAATTGTCTGCTGGTTGTTGGCCTTGCAATATACAACGGATCCTTAATGGGAAGAAGTGCTCAGGTTATGTGGTTAATCAGAAGAGGTACTTCTCACTAGAAAAAAGCTTGCGAGACTAACCATCCAAGCCAAAGATAGTGCAAGAGGTCAAAAGAGAAGACTGATAGGACTCTAAGCCAAAGTGACTAAGGGATACTACAGCTTATGTCAAGGGAGATGAAGTCCCACCATGAAAACGAAGAAGAGACAATGAACTGGAAGAATGTAGGAAAGGATTGGCAAGTGCCACTAAGACCACATATACAAACTTTGACGAGGCCCATACCAGTATCCCATAGAGTGTGATAGATATCCGGAGGGGAGATCGAGATTGTACACTTTCCGGAAAATAGAACCACATGGACGCGACCTGGTGGGGAGATGATCATATATCGAGTGAAAAGGTCAGCTCAAGACTGATATAAATGGGAATTTGTCGCGCAAAATCGGCTATTGTGAAGGTCAAACTAGCATGTAGAGTTGTTATCGCCCAGTAACCAACCGGAACAAATAGGATCTGGGAACTGGCTAACGACGAAGAACAGACCTAGATCAGTTCATTGGCACTAGCGGAGATGGCGTTTGGGTATTCAGTGTCTACATGGAACTGGACTGAAGATGGGAACCTCCTTTGGGTGGAGTGCATTGGGTAACGACCACAACCGGGATCGGATATTCCATGTGCAACTACGGGTGTCCAAACTCAAAATGATCTAAGCGGCGTGCAGCAAGTATCTCCTTTCAGGATCAATGCAAGTAGGCTCTAAGTAAAGGGACCCCATGAGGGACTGGAGAGCGCAAATACAAGAATCAATATATCGAGAGTCTTGATCGAAAGAGAGGATAGTCAACATGCCCATATGGCCTAGGAGTCAACAGTACAAAGTTCCCCGAGTTACCAGGTGGCTGCCTGCTACCCATGTGTAAGGAAGTTACTATACTGAAGAGGTTGGGAGATAGCAATGCAAGATCTAGTTGATAACAATAGATGACAGGAGGACAGCCGACATGGGCCATTCTACCTACCACACGAGTCTGAGTCATATTATATGTATGTACTGTCTTGCCTTGAGGCCAGAATGTGGGGTAGGGATGTGCTGCTTTGGTGTGCAAGGCCGCTCTGAGGTAGTTGGACGGATAACTGAAAACCTAATGGAAAGGATCGGTGAAAGCAGGAACCCTACACCAAGGGAGTAAAATGGCTAATAACCGCCTGAAAATCTGCTATGAGGCTATGTTTGGCGTGTCGGGAAAAGGCATCCAGCCTGAAAACTGGTCATGCAAAATTGCGTATCGGTGAAATGCAGCTTAGTATATAGACCTAGATTGTTAGAGCTAAAAAGTTACTAGTTTGTCTGAGGAGACCTCAATGGTCAAAACTAGATGAGCGTAGTAACAAACATCTTGTTACCTACACCCAATACCTATGATGCCTAAGCACAAGAACCAAGAAAGTCTTATCCACGCAAAGCGTGTGGCATTAGACGCCCTAAATGCAAAATGATACAACCCGCAGGAGGGGATCACTTCCCTCTCTGTACACAATAAGCGTTACAAAGTTAAAGTCTTATTAGACCCGGGATCCAACATGTTCCCGATCAATATGGACCTAGTAGCAGACCTTCAGGTTCCTACTATTGAATGGAACAGTGTAGTGGATATCTTAGGCTTTGAAAGATTATCGGCCGCCTCAGGAGGGAAGTGTTATATACCACCTATCATGTTGGAAATTGGAAAAAACTGCCAAATCTCTGAAGTGTCGTGTATTGTGGCTAAAGCAGGTCGTTATGGAATGATAATTCCATTTGGTTGGTAGCATTGAGAACACACAGTGTTTCACATAGAAGATGCAAAAAATGGGACCTTGTCCCCAAAATGTTGCAAAAAGTAGTTGGAAGAGGATGAAGGAGTAACAGACATGTTTGAATATGATGAAACAGTCCCTTGGAACCCTAATAGGTGTTGCATCAGATGGATCGGAGCAATAGAGAATATGCTGGAACTTGAATCGTTACCAAAGTAATACTGGGACTATCAACATTTGTTTGAAGCCCAGATGGCAGAAAAGGTAGCACTAAGAGGAACCTTCAATCCAGAGATCAAGTAGATTACAAGAGCAACTCCGTCGTGGAGGCCGATATATCTGCTATCCGAAAAGCAGCTTAGGACGTTGCGCGAATTCTTGGAAACCATGATCAAGTAAGGAAAGATCACTCGGAGCCAATCACCAGCAGGGGCACCCACATTATTCGTACCTGAATCAGATAGCAGATTACGCATCACTGTGGATGACCGAGATCTAAACAAGATTACTATACTCAACAAACATCATGTTCAACTAATGTCCGAACTCATAGATCCCGTAGCCAGCGCAAAAAATGTGATCAAGTTAGACCTTCAAGATGGTTACCACTTGATTAGGATAAAGGAAGGAGATGAATAGAAGACTGCGTTCTGTACAAGATACGGATACTACGAATTTAAGGTCATTCCTTTTGGATTGGTTAATACCCTGGCAACTTTCCAAGATATGATGAACTAAGTGCTTAAGGAATGCCTTGATGTTGGAACCGTGTATGACCTTGATAATATTCTTATTTACTCAAATGACAAAAAGGAATACATTGAAGCTGTCAAAAGGGTTTTACCAAGTCTATTTCATTTTCAATTAGTGGTATTGCCAAAGAAATCAACCTTCCATGCTACAGAAGTAGAATTCCTCAGCTATATAGTAGCAGTTGATGGGGTGTCAATGAGCACCCGCAAGGTGGAATCCATAATGGTGTAACAAGCACCTAAGTCTGTTAGAGAGGTGCAAGTCTTTATTGGATTCGCTAACTTGTATCGACAATTGATTAAAAACATCTCCACCCTTTGCAAACCCCTAACTGCGACATTACAAGAAAAGTTCAAGAATTTCAAATTGGGAGTTGAGCAGGATACGGTGTTCAAAGAATTAAAACACTGATTCACCACAGCTCTCATACTCTACCACTTCTTCCCAGAAAGAGAAACAGTGGTGTAAACCAATGCTAGTGATTTCATACTCAGTTGTATCCTTTCTCAATACTTTGAAATAAGATTACATCAAGTGGTGTTCCATTCCAGAAAACTAAACTCGGTGGAATGTTATTATGAAATTCATGATAAAGAACTTCGCGTGATTCTCAAAGTGTTTAAGGAATGGAGAAACTACTTGATCAGAATGGAAAAACGGGTTATCGTCTTTACCGACCATTAGAAAACTCAATACCTCTGCACCTTTGAAGTCTGGAGTGGCCATCAAATTCGATAGGCTTAGAAGTTAGTGAAATACAATTTTCATATTGTATACTGACTAGGCACAAAGGATGGAAAGCCTGATAAGTTAAGCAGACAGCCAAATTACCGTCCTGAGAACAGAGCTACGCATCACGAACAGAAAATCTTGCAACTGGAAAATTTCTTGTTATCACTAGTACCAAGAGTAGGGGATGAAGGAGAAGATTGGGATCGATATAAGGATTTGGATCTTGAACTTTTAAGTGGTGGACAGGAACCTGTAATTAGGGTCAAAAGATTGATTAAGAAGGCATATTTGCCAATGAAGGGCTCAAGAACAGCAGCAGGATGTGACTTGCACGCCATAAAGGATGAGATTGTTCCACAATATGGACCAGCATTAATAAGGATGGGGATAGCCTTAGGGCTACCAGAAGGAACTTAAGGAAGAGTTACTCCCAGATGCTGATTAGCGGTACGAAGCGGAGTAGAAGTAATCAATGCTGATTACACTGGTGAACTCAAAGTCGTACTATTCAACCATAAGGATGTGGACTGCCAAATAAGAATGAGCTATAGCATAGCTCAGTTGGTGGTAGAAAAAGTCAACACCTTGTACATGATAAAAGTAGACAACTTGGAAAAAACAGAACAAGGAACTGCAGAATTCAGAAGCACCACTATAGGGACAAGATCCTTGATAGTGAAGGAAGAGGAACCTAGCATCAGCTACCTACAGGCATCAGCTAAAGGCAAAGAACATTGGCATGATATTTCAGAAGTACCATAAAAGGTTCTAATGTCAAATGCTATTATCCTACAAAAGGGTATGAAGCAGTTTAATCTGAATTCTTAAGTGAGATACAGGCAGCTATTGGAATGGAGTGTTACGATCCCTAACCGGTATCAGTTCTCAGCGACGGGTGGGCGATACTTCTCTCTTTCTCTCTGGACGATAGTTCTTAGGCCGTTGCCTACGATAAGGTGGGAGAGACTCTCGTGTCTCTAGTCCTTATCGCCTATCGTACTCTTTCTTCAACTCGACTCTATACTAGAGTCCTCTTCTCGTAGGCAGGTATTCGTAAAGAGCGTAAAGGTTTTATATTCGTAAAAGCATAAAGTAATAAGTAAGGAAATAACTTAGAACGAAGCGTGAAGAGCCTATCTACGC
>JACCEG010000343.1:155946-173826 GCA_014065205.1 Tuber brumale | reverse complement strand
TGGTCACATGCGCGAAACCCATGACCTCTAAATGAGGTCCTGTGCGAAACATAACGTACCTATGACTCATAATCGTGAGTCATGTGAAAACCTTTCCTCGCTAAGCCACATCCGTGACAAAGCGTGATATGGAATGTGTTATATATCTTCACGAATGGAGAAAAGTTGAGCTTATATGCTCGTTTCCCTATCCTTTCAAGTATCTTGAATGGTCTTATCTTCTTGTAATCCAATTTTTGGATGGTCTTGTCATCCATATGTTCCTTGGTAGTAGCCACACCTTATCCCCTGGTCATAGGTGTAGATCTGGTTTTTTGTGCTAATCATAGTTTTCTTTCTGTTGTAATTGTGCTATCAGCATCTCCACCTCTAGGGTCCCATGTCATTGACTCACACCTTCTTTCTCCATTATCAGTCCTTTAGTCATATGACCTATGGCCTAATATTCTGATTCCAGGCTGTAGTTTGCGTAAAAGAGTATCATCTTAATCGCTTCTTGTCTTTTGTTGTTCTATGCAAACTCCGCTATCGGCAGTAACTCATCCCAGTTGTCCTACTTATAGTTTACGTATGACCTTGGATATTGTTCCAGTATGCTATTTATCCGTTCACTCTGTCTATCTGTTTGTGGGTAGAAGGCTGTGGATAGCTTCCTCTTGATTCCAAGTTCTTCTGTTATTTCATTCTATATTCCTGATGTGAATATTAATGCTCGATCAGTGATGATGTCTTTCGGTAGTCCATATAGTTGAAAGACCCCTTGATAAATGTTGTTACATACTGCCGTGCCGTCATATCCATTCGCGCTAGTATAAAGTCACTCATGTTTGTCCGGCGATCCACCACTACTAGGATTAAGTCATATCTATATGCATTAGGTAAATTCATTATAAAATCCGCAGATATCAATGCCCATGGTTTTCTAGGCACCAAATTGGGTCTTAATAACCCATATGGTGCATGTCGTACCACTTTTGTCCTTTGACATATGTCCCAGTTCTTGACATACTACTTGGCTGATACTCTCAATCCCAGCCAATAGTATTTTCACGTGATCAGTTCTACTGTTTTGGCTGTTCCTCCGTGTTTGGTGGGCTTATTGTCATGGTGTCTTTTGATGAGGTTCGTTCTTATCTGTCAGCCTGCAACTAGGAACCCATATATGTACTACAAGCACATCTTGAACCTCGAAAAAGGGAAATTCAGGTCCTGAATCCAGAATCAGATTGCATGCACCCTTTTTCCCTCTACCTCTAAAGCACCTCAGACAGTGTATACCATTTAACTGATTCCAGAAACCAATTAAAAAATATTGAGATCTCTGGTACGAAGTACTGATAATCACTCACCCAGGACTATTGGAGCAATTAGCCTATCTGGAAAGCAGTAATAGTGCCTGAGATCCCCCAAGATCATAGAAAGAGGATAATAGCGCAAGAGCCAATAGACATGCCACCGGATATAATGGAGATGGATAATTCAGTCATATGGAGTCCATCTGCATCAAAACCGCAAGAACCACAATTTTGCAGTGGAACCATACCTCCCACCCACTGATCTTCTGGTATCGCAAGCACACATCGGATATCATGGTCCCCCACACCAAAGCCAGGTGGACATCACGCTACCAATCTAGCCAAGTTAGCTACCGATTTGGCATAGCCTTGGGTCGAATAAGGCAAGATATAGATACCTCACTTGACCAAGCCAACATCGCCTTCCAACGTTTGCAGGGAGCTATCCAAGACAATACCCTAAACGTATTCAACGTTCAATAGCAAATCGCAGAAGGACAAGATATCTATGACAACAATATTGCGATCTTGTTGATACAGCTGGTGGTTGTGGAATGGCAGGTTAAGGATATCCAGCAGGAAATGCTATGAGAAGTAGCAAAGAAGATAGATGCCTAAGATAGGAGTTAGCAGGAACATGAAGAGGTAACCACTAGGTTACATGGAACTCTTGGGCAATGAAGCAAGGAGGCATTAGCCTGAGATCAAATGCTAGAACAAATGGTTAACAGATTAAAAGTGGAATTCTTAGGATTCCATTCTCAAAGCTTCGGCCATGTAAAAGAGGTCAACTAAACCCTGGAGCAATGGCAGTTCGACAAGACAATCCGGCTGTGGAAGATCTGCAACCTTCAAAACCAACAGCGGCAGCAAAATGAGGATACAAATAATACTCAGGAAGTATTAATGGCAGCGGTAAATAACGTGCTAGCTACCCTATCAGGTCACGAAGCTACTAGATCAGCACCCATACTTGCAGTCAAGGAGGCAGATGACGAAGAATAATATGCTCTGCCTACATGAACAGAAAAGAGGAAAAGAATAGAAGTTGCTGATGCGTCCCCCTCAGCTACCTAGGGAGGAGACCCAGGAGATCCGAGAGATGACAATAACAATGATGAAGAGAGAGGTAGAAGGAGAGGAAGTCCAAGCCATGGCAGGAGAGGACAAATACCAGAACAGTCCAGTATAGCGGAGACACTTGCCAATGCGATGGGGCTTAATATGAAGTGACTATCAGAACTACCCCCATTCTTTGAGGACAAATCCAAACAAGACATGTATGTCTGGATTATACAATTCACAGACTATTTCGAAATAAACCTGCGAATCTGGGATAATTCCCCAGAATGAGTTATATATGTGCTCTACCGTACTAAAGGAGACATAGTACTTCCTTACACTATCTGGTATAGGAAGGCTATGAACAGACTTCAAGGGGAAACTCAGCAGCCAGAGTTGGTTACCTGAACTCATTTTGAAGATGATATGATCAAACGATTAGCCCCAGTAGAAGCCAAAACACAAGCGCTTTGAGAAATAAAGCTGGTCAAGTATGAGGGCAGGATTGGCCATTACTACACAATCATGCACAATCAGAAAATTAGGTCAGGCACTGGAGAATCGTGGAGGGAGCAAGTCGAAAACGAACTTCCAAAACAAATCATTAGCAGGTTGTCAGCCTTGTCATACATGACAGATCAAGACTAGGAAGGAGTACTTCGGCTATGTAGTCATTTAGAAGAAATGCTCATCGCTATGGAAAAGCTTGCACAAGACCAAGCGCGCAAGCCAAAAATAGTCTCAGAGGACAAAAGAGAAGACTGATCGAACTATAAACTGTGATGACAAAGGGATAATAAACTGCATGAGCAAAAAGAATATCCTGTGTCCTGTGTGCCCTGCGCGTCTGATACATAGGACGTTGCAATGTTAACTGTTAGCCACGATGCGACTTCAGTCCGACTTCATGTCCAGACCTGCATTTTGCATCATTCCACTCCCTGCCATCGTCCTGGCACTGACCCCTACATCCTGTTTGTCCTGTCGACATCTGACCTTCCACCCTTACCCTCTAATACTGTCTAACTGTTAGTACCGGGCTCACAATCACATCTAATTGATGGCTCCTCTATCCAGACACTACCCCCTCCCACTGGTCCTCATTACAATATCCACTTTGCTGTATCCTTCTGCCCCAATCCTAACCACCCTTGTCATTTTCACTTAGGATATACCGACTCCTATCAACCTATTCTGGTGTTGGCTAGCATCCGGTCCTACATCCCGATTCTTTCTACCACTTCTCATACCACGCAGACTTTGGCCTGCTATATTTGGCATTTCCTCGCTTCACATGGATCCATTTGTCTCATCCAGTCTCTAGTATATTGTGTCTGGACCTCCTCCGGATGGCCTTTGATGCTTGGCTAATTATCGTAGACACTGCCTCCAGCGTATTCACTTCATGCACACATCCTCTGGTCATTGTCCTGATAGTTTGTTTATTATGGCATTAAATTGAGATCATTGTGACATCCTGAAGACAGCTCTTTTCATCATTTCTATGCCTAACCTTGTCCTGTGTCTCAGTCCCCACACTGACTATTTCTTACTCTTGAATCCCATATCACATTAAAGTTCGTGAAATCAAATCTATTACTTTCTACCTTTACATGCTCCTAATTCCTATTAATTCTCCACACCAACACTACTATGTGACACAAACTCTTCCACCTCAGGCTGTCATTCACCAATCACTATAGGTGGTGTCTGGCCTTCTCAAGACTCCTCAAGGTTGAGCAAGAGGTGACTGGTCAGAGAAAGACTCACATGGCTTCCTGCCAGTGGCCCTACACTTAGCTCCCAGGGATCTTCCAAACTCATAGGATCTGAGTCTAGAAATGCCAGTGCACATACAATCGATGGCTTGCTGCAATCGAATAATATGTCTGATTGCTGCAATTGATGCTTCACCTGCCAGTGATGCTCCAAGGCGAACGAATACCATTTAGTCCGTCCTGAAGTAGGCTATTCCGCTGCAGTCTTGTTAGATGCCCGGCTCATGAGCTCATCCTTTACAGCCTCCCAATCATCATCATATCCTTCCTTATAGTCTTGCTGCACTCCATGAACCTGCTGCACTTTGTTCTGAATGATATCACGCATGTACCCCGGAATTATATCCGGGATGTTGAGTGGGCATTGGGCAGAAGTCAGTTTCTGTCGTGCGAAAAGGTCTTCCATATCGGGTAACAAGGTAGCAGCTTGGTCACCAATAATCCGTTACAACAATTGAATACTCCTACCACAGACTGCCTCTTTCTTGAAGTCTCATGGCTTCTAATATATCCCCGATCTCCATGCCGGTATTGTATAATAAATTATAGCACATGCCAAGCAGATCATAGTACTCTTGATCCACCAAAAGAATTGGGGATTTATTATCTGGCACATTTTCTTTCCCATGAAATACTTACCATGAAATCGCCTGTGGAATCTGTGGCGCAAGGAAGCCAAAGCCCTAGTTCTGTATCATATTCAATCTTAATCCATTGTAGTCATTAGGTGGGAGTTACCCAGTAGAAACAAACATCATACCCTTTCGGGTCACACCCGAACCTATTCCAGTCAAGAAGATATTCTACACATCATGCTATGACTGTCGGATTATCCCATAGTTTGTATAACTTTACCAGGTCATTCTACGCATGGTATACGGACTGAGACCATATGCCTGTGTGCTTTTGACGTATCTTTACAAGTTAGTACTGCACTCTATATTGTACCACGCCCATGCAAGTCGATGTACCAAATTTATGCACTGCTCTGACTGTCTGACATATTCTGTCTCTGCATCACATGCGACCAAATCATTCCAGATTTTAAGCAACAGGCCAGTCAAAATAATGACATCCAGGAGTGGGTCCTCGAACCGTGTTTATTGCAGAATGAGTAACTTTGCAAACTCTACCATGGTCCTTTCCATACCTCTCCGTAGATTGTGCCAAGAATTGCCCACTAACCAGTTGTACAGGAGGGAACTACCCAGGCAATAGGTTGGACTAGAATTCCAGACATCAGGCGTAAAGAGCACTGCGGCCACTCAGGAGTGATGAATAACGTGGAATAGTGGATGGTAGAAATGCAGGAGGACTATAGGGCCTGCTACGGTGGACTCGTCCATTAGCAGCTGGTTTCCGTGACAGCGCATTAGCCACTTGTGATCCAGTACAAGTTGAAATCTGCACACAATTCGTCCGACAGCTTGGCCATCGCTTTGCTGTTTGAGCCTCCGCGGTGGGTCCAGACGCATTGAGATTCACCATATCAAGATCTTCTAGATCGGATTTGGTATCCGATTCAGTGCCATCTGATCATCGTGAGTTTTCCTTGTCATCGGTACTAGGGTTGCTTAGATGGACCATTTCAATTTGACTTTGTCTGGCCGGTTCAATCACATGTTCAGCATACACCGCGGTCTGTATTGTGCTCTTCAGTAGATGGTTCAGAGGCCTTCCCAGTTGCGTGCTTGCAATTGGTGGTGCAGACGTGTTTCGACCTAAAGACTGGTGCTTCAATAGTGTGCGCAGAGAGTGGCCGTATTCGCGTTGTTGCATTACCGAGATCTGTTTTGCCAACCCTGTAGGCCATCTCCAGTGTCGTATATATGTCCATACAGGTTGCTGACACAGGGAGTTGCCTGATTTAGTGTATTGGAGTGATGTTGATTATGCATCCTGCAACTCATTAGTGAATGTCAATCATGGTAGGCTTCAGGATGCAGTCTACTAGTTATTGTACAAATCTCAAGTCAGCTGTAGATTAAGAGTTTCTGTCATTCTTTAGTATTCAAAGTGACACATCAAGTCTTATACGCTAGGACGTATATGTGGGGTTAGAGCTAGAATCACATACCTTCACTCTCTACTGAGTCAAAAGATTGCCACATTAGTGGTGTTCAACAATATGGTGATCTCGACATTCTCGATTATCTTAGGACCTAAGACTCCCGCTTGTTAGAATTAGATGTAATCCAGGTGTCGCTACAGTGGAAGGACAAGCTAATTGTCTAAATGGCATCATCTATTACCAAAAATTCAACATAATTATATCTGTGATTTACTATGGGCACTGGTATACCTTCTCAGGCATTTCGGGCTCAAGACTTCGAGATCTGACCATCTATCAGTTATGGGAGATGAAGGTTTCGCCAAAGGACATGGCTTAGCAAAATCTAGCTGCAATTGGAGTTGGTTGGAGACTCCATTTCTCTTGAAAAACACCCTATGCTGAAAAAGGAATGGGAGCCTCCTGGCTCATCTCCAAATGCCAAATTAGCACTCTCAAAAGGATGAAAGCTATATTCAATTAATAGCACCTAGTGAATCGATGCAGACGGACACCCGCTACCAGCCCAGTTAAAGACCAGGAATGTCAGGTGCACTGGGTGCATAAGATTCAAGTCGCCAATGTAAGTGGGCCTACAGTTATCAGATGTGGGAGTGCTTGAGTACTCACACATCTTTGCCAAGAATACCTCCACGAACTGAGTTTTGGTGAGGGCTGAAGTAAAAGATTGGGTGGTATAGGTATTCTTTGCAAAGACATGTGAGTATAGTACTGGGCATGAGGGGTCGAACTACCTACCAGTAGGAATATGGGAAGTCGATATGAGGGTGTCCAATAGTATTATTACTATCAAATCCTAACTAATCTAGCATGCATGAGGATTCTGCCCAATTGTCTCCTGAAATGCTGCGCACCAAAAAACAAAAAACAAAGAAAAGAAAAGAAAAGCGAAAAATGAAAAAGTGAGCGCAGCTAAAATGTTTGGTGAGATTCCGATGGCTGCTGCTGTGACGGGGCCAGCTGAGGTTGTGGGGAGTGGTGGGACAGTGATGTTGAGAGAAGATCGAGGAACAATCGTAGCAGCTATGGTCTGAGGAGTGGACAATCACTGCGCCAGCATTTGGGAAAGATGGGGGAGCAATTGTGGCGCCCAAGGTCTGGGGGGTGGCGTGAGGGTCACAGCACTGGTGTTTGGGGGAGACCAAAGAACTCCCGCAGTAGTGGTCACAGTAGACAGAATTCTTGCAGTTTCCGGTGGGGCAACATTGAGAGTCAAAGGAGGTGGTGGGACCGAAGCAGCAGGTATGGTTGCCTGTAGTAGGAGGAGAGTTGGGGTTGGTGTAGGGGTAGTAGTTGCTCTTTCAGTGCTAACCTCAGAGGAAAAGGTAGGAAGGGTGTGTTTTGCACTATCGTCCCCATGACAGTACCCGGTCTGCTGTCTGGAGGTTTCCGAGATAGCTGCAGCCCCCAGAATTTGGAGGTACTCTACCATCCAGAGGTTCTTACAAAGAGGCTCCTTTAGGGATCTCAGCCTTTCCCATTCAGACAGCTGTGGATCCCCCAAGTTGGGACGGGTTTGCAGATGGGGTCTCCTGGTACCTGGGGTGATTATATCTTGCTATATATGTGATTAGCTACTGTTTTTTGCTCGTGATATTTGCTAAAAGTGCACTGCTCATACAAATTGAGATATCCAAGTCATGGATTAATGAATGGTTTTCAAATGGCCGCAGCAATTCATTCGATGTCGGTTATAGCTCGATGCACATATATGAGAACCACCTCCAGTTATTGGATCCATATAGCCTATACTTAAAATGGTTCGAAGGTCAAGGTGAGAATAGTGTGAGCGCTTTGCCTTTCTTCTACCGTAATGTTCCAGAGTGTGTCTGATACCTTCTTTGACAGATAGCATACAAAGAGGATTTTGTTTACGCTCCTCAATGTGAACGCAATTTCAATAGACAACAAGTATATTCAGGAATACATACAGTGGACTGGTGGTAAGACATTCAAGTAGGGTGCGAATATACAATGCTCCCCTTAGGCCAACTACACAGGCTAACTGATGACAGGAAACACTTCCATGTGGTGCAACAGTGGTTCCAATTATTGTGATAGTAGATCAGACACATCTTAGCAACTTCTCCAGTGACAAGGAGGCGTGGCTTGTGTATATTACAATTGGAAATCTTCCATCAACTAAGCGTAACCGACCTGGAATAATGGCAGTTCTCCTTTTTACATGATTGCCCATCCCACCCTAGTTCTAGCAGTCCTCCGCGGCAGATGGGCACCAGAGGCAAATCAATGCTGACACATGACAAGGCATAGTCGACCTACTTTTTGAGCCCTTACAAGAGGCGGAGCTTAATGATTTCTCAACTGACGGTGCCGATAGGAAATTTATGAGATACCTCCCGATATTGGGGTCATGGATTGCTGACCATATGGAAAAAGTTACGCTGCATAGTGTAAAATCCAATGTAGATCATAAATGTGAGACACCAGTGGATATGTTAGGATCAAATACGCGAGAGTAGTATCCAGCCCGAGAGTATGTCAGATATGTGCACCTAGAGGAAGTAATTCTGAATACGGAATAGGAGTCCACATCAGGTGAGGTCGAGATCACATTTAATACTCCTGGTATCAAGATTCGGTGAAATGTGTTTCATAGACTTCCACACATTTCCACTCTGGATCTGCATTAGTCAGATTTACTCCACACAGTTTATCTTGGACTTTTCAGGCATCTGATGGATTCGGTTCAAAGGTTTTTGAAGAAACAAGGCCAGCTTGAAGCCTTTGATGACACCTGGAAATCTTTACTGGCATGCCCCAGATTCTGTGCACTCAAAAAAGCCTACCACAAGGTTACAAAGTGGCAGGTAGAGGAGATGAGGAACTTGGGTTATTGTCTTTTGGGTGTTCTCACCATGGTGTTGAGACACCCGTATAGCCCTCAACAGCAACCTTTGAAACGTGTACTCACCTGTGTCTGGCTATTAGTCGATTTCAGTCTGATGGCCCAATATCAAAAGGATACAGCTGAGACCATCAATTATATGGAACAATATCTGGATCAGTTTCACGCGATGAAGGATATCTTCTTAGAGTTCAGAATCTCTCTATGAACACGTTCAAAGATTCAAGACTAGAGTGCAGAGCTACGACATCAGAGAACACCAGCAGAGCACTCACTAGTCCAATCAAAGCGGCGTCAGATGCAGGAGCAGCAATGAGAGGAAGAGAACGATCAACATATGGAATTAATCCATGCCGAATCCCATTTCAACTCCCTTAAGATGCATCTACTTTAGCACTTCTGGCATCATGTCTACTGGTTTGGTAACATCCTACAGTATTGTACTGAGTACACAGAACTAGGACACAAGGACCAGATTAAAGACAGATGGTGATATTCGAATAAAAATTATGACATGCAGCAGATCCTCCATTACTACAAGTGACACGGTGCGATCCGAATGAGACTTTTGAACCTAGATTCTCTGCTAAAATCCAGAGTTGATCTCACAACAACCGCATTGGATCTTTAGGACAAAATGTGTTCTAAATCTCCATGACCGGTAAATTGTTGGGTACTGAAGGGGTGGCAGTGTACTGTCGTTGACCTTGGAGACTTTTGTAAGGTCATAGGAATTTCAATCGTGACACTGTGTATTGAATTGCTGGGATATAGACGGTAGAGCCTGACCATTGAGTGCCCTCTTCCAGAAGATTAGCAAATACTTTGACACCTCGCTGTTGAACTACCAACTCAACTTGAAATGCCAATTCTAGCATCCCGGGAACTAGATATTTATGACATTCACCGGGTACGATATATGGTCAACGAGCAGTTCTCAAATAAGGCTAGTCACAATGATTGAATTAGGTTAGAAGCTGGCACAGATGAAATGTATGGTGTACTAAGAGGCCTGCTACCCAGAAAACCTTTCTCGCGGTTCAAGCTCCATGACTACTGCCAGCAAGATACAGTCAAAGACTGGCAAGGGTCGCGATGTAGAGGGTACTTAACTCTGGACGCTCATCAGAGTTTCACGAACTTATCGTAGTCCTCCAGCAAGTGAGGTTGGATGGGCAAAGGGTTACAATAGTGGAAATTGGCACAATCATAGGCCTAGCCTACCTGATATCCCAGGATGAGCGGAGATGGCTCATCAACAGTCAGATCGATTCAAGAACCTTCAATGATATATATTGATCCGGTATCAGATCAAACTATAGCCCCATGACAAACTCGGGAAGCTTGGTGTCCTGGGCGACATCTCATCTGCAGATATGTGGTGGGCAGGTAAAATAAAGGGAGATTTGGCCTAGTATGATTACTCAAACATTCGGCAATAATGCTAAGCCAAATCTCCTCTTATTGAAGATATGGCTAATACGAAGAGAAAACAGATGGTGAGGCACAGGGAGTGGGTAGGCTTGATAGATAATGAGCTAGAAACTGTTGAATAGAAGCAATTAAGAGAACAAAAGATGAAGTTGTGTTGAAAATTGGGAAATTTATGATATCAACTAGAGGGCCATCACTGTCGGATGTCTGGATGCCCACTATGACGAAGGAGTACAAGACAGCATCAGGGAGAGACACCAGATAACTGTCTGATACAAGTGAGAAATTAGAGGTAGAGCAGCAGTAGTGGTCAACACCCTAGGGACTGGTGATGACAGGAGAAAAATAATGGTACATCAAGATGTATAGCCGATGTTCATAATATCTAGTGATACTCGGGATGCGGGGAGGCAGTGCAGCAACCGTCAGGATTTGCGGAGGACCATAGGCAATGAACACCATATATGAAGAAATGGGACTAGTGGGAGGTGCGCAGGAAGTGATTCTGACGTCGAGGTGTGCGCTAGATGTCCAAGACGTATTACAGATATCGGAGTGTGCCCAGGTCATACAGGATCCACAGGACGTGTTCGCTATTCTAGTGCAGGTCCTGGTGCATAGGATGCAGGGGCGGCAAGGGTTAAGCGACCAGCATCAAGAGGCCAGGCAGGCACATCAAACTTAGAATAATTTTCCGCTAATGTTTATGTCAAGGAAGGTGGAGTCCTACCACACAAGCAGAAAAGAGATGAGGAGTTGGAGAAGCCAAGAAGGAACTTCGGAGGTGTACTGAAGACAACCTATACAAACTTGAACAAGGCCTATTCCAGTATTGGGCAGAGTATGATAGACACCCGGAGGCTAGACAGTGATAGCGCACATTGTGGGAAGAAAAACTATGCTTATCAAAGGTGTCGTGAAGATACCCATACTTCTGCGGCAATGGTCTGTTCAAGATAAATGAAAATGTGAATTTGTCATGCAGCATCTACTATTGTAAAGCCTAAATTAGCGTGCAGAGTCGCTACTATCCAGCAACGAGCTCACATGAATAGGATCTGGAAACTGGTGGACGACGAAGAACTGACCCAGGTCAGTTCATTAGCACCAATGGTGATGGCGTTTGGGTATTCAGTGTTCTCATAGAACTGAAATCGAAATGGGAAACCCCTATTGGCAAGATTGTATTGGCTACAGACTATGATTAGTATCGGGTAGTCTGTGTGCAACTACGGGAGCCGAAACTCAAAATAATTAACATGGCGTGAAGCAAGTCTTTCGTTTCAAGATCAAAGCAAGTAGACTCTAAGCAAAGGGACTCCATGAGGGATTCGCCAGCTTGAACACAAAAATCAATATATGGAGAGTCTTGATAGAAAGAGAGGATAGTCGACATGCCCACATAGTGTAGGAGGCAGTAGTTCGCAGTTCCTCGAGTCACTTAGCAGTCAACTACTACCCCTGTACAAGCAAGTCACTGTACCGATGAAGTTAGGATATAGCAATATAAGATGTACCTGATAATAATACATGACAGGAGGAAAGCCGATGTGGGCCATTCCTCCTACTAGATAAGTCTACATCGTATTATACATATGTACTATCTCGCCATCTGGCCAGAATGTGGGGTACCGATATCCGGCTTTAGTGTGTAAGACCCCTCTGAAGTGGCTGGATGGATAACCAAAACTATTGGGGAAAGGATCGGTAAAAGCAGCAATCCTACACCCAGGGAGTAAAATGGCTAATAATTGCCCAAAAATAAACTATTTGCCCAGGTCTGGTATGTCAGGAGATGGCTTCCAGCCTGGAAAGTGGTCAGGCACAATTGCATATCAGTGACTCGCCGCTAAGTATATAGACGCAGATAGTTAGAGGTAAGAGTTATTATTTCATCTGAGTAGACCTGAATGGTCGAAACTACCTGGGCATAGTAACAAATGTTTTATTACCAACACCTAACCCCAACGATACCTAAATGCAAGAACCAGGAAAATCTAATCCATGCTAAGTGTGCGGAGTTAGATGCTCCTAAACCAAAACAATACAACTATCAAGATGGAATTGCTTACCTCAACATATATGATAAGTATGACAAAGTTAAAGTCTTGTTAGACTTGGGATCAAATGTATTCCTTATCAATAAGGACCTGGTTGAAGACCTTCGCATTACTATAGTGGAACGAAACAATGCAGTTGATATTCTAGGCTTTGATAGATTATCAGCTGCCTCAGGAGGAAAGTGTTATACCCTAACTATAAAATTGGAAATCGGAAAAAACCAACACATCTATGAAAGATTGTGTGAAGTGACTAAAACAGGACATTATGGAATAATAATTCTATTTGATTGGTCGCATCATGAACCCCGAGTTTCACCCATAGAGCATGCAGAAAATTGGACCTTTTCTACAAAAGGTTGTGAAAACAATGTGGAAGAAGATGAAGGGATAGCAGATATGTTTGAGTACGACGAATCAGTCACTAAGGACTGAGACTATTGTCACATCAGATCGATCGGAACTATCAAAAATACAGTGGAACTCGAATCACTACCACTGGAATACTGGCATTACAAACATATATTTGAAGTCCAGAGGGCAGAAAAACTAGCTCTAAGGTGAACTTTCAATCCGGAGATTAATCTAATTCTAGAACTGACTCCCCTGTGGAGACCAATATATCCACTATCTGAAAAACAACTTCCAGCATTAAGAGAATCCATGGAAACGATGATCAAGCTGGAAAAGATTATGTAAAGTCAATCTCCTGCAAGAGCACCTATACTATTTGTACGCAAGCCCAATGGAAGACTATGTTGTGTTGTAGATTACCAGAATCTGAACAAGATTACCATCCTCAACAAACATGCACTTCCACCAATGTCAGACCTCTGAGACCGAGTAGCTGGTGCCGAGATCTTCAGTAAGTCAAACCTTAAAGATTGCTACTACTTGATTAGGATTAAAGAAGGAGATAAATGGAAAACAGCATTCTGGATAGAATATGGGAACTATGAACATAAGGTTATACCATTCAGATTGGTCAATGCCCCAGCAACTTTGCAAGATATGACGAACCAAGTACTGAAAGAATACTTGGATGTAGCAGTGGTGGGGTATCTTGACAATATCCTGATATATTCCAAGAATGAAAAGGAATACAGGGAAGCTGTCAAAAGAGTTTTACAAGTCTATCAGACTTTCAATTAGTGGTATCGCTAAAGAAATCGATCTTCCATGCCAAACAAGTCGAGTTCCGCAGCTCTATTTTAGTGTTCGATAACTTGTCCATAAGGACCCGTAAGGTGGAATCAATAATGTTTTCGCAGCTACCTATGCCCGTTAGAGATATACAAGTCTTTATTGCGTTTGCTAACTTCTACCTACAATTTATGAAAAACCTCATGCCTATTTGTAAGCCCATAATCGTGACATTACAAGGAAATTCCAAGCATTTAAAATGTGGAGCTGAGCAGAATACTCCTTTCGAGGAACTAAAGCACTGATTCACCACAGCTCCCATACCCCATGACCATTTTTCAGAAAGAGAAACAGTAGTAGAAACTGACTCTAGCGATTTTGCACTTGGTTGCATCCTTTCTCAATACTTTGAGAAAAAGCAACATCCAGTGGCATTCCATTCACGAAAGTTGAACTCAGAGGAGTACAATTATGAGATATATGATAAGGAACTTCTCACAATGCAAGAATCAATCAAAGAATGGAGTTGCTACTTGATCAGAACGGAAAAACCGATTACAGTCTGCACTGACCATGAAATCCTACAATACTTCTTCACCTCCAAAGTCTGGAGTGGCTGTCAAAGTTGATGGACTCATAGATTAGAAGAATACAATTTTCGTATTGTATACCAACCAGGCATGAAGGGTGGAAAGCTTGGTGCAT
The DNA here is from genome assembly GCA_014065205.1 of Tuber brumale. Classification (NCBI taxonomy): domain Eukaryota; kingdom Fungi; phylum Ascomycota; class Pezizomycetes; order Pezizales; family Tuberaceae; genus Tuber; species Tuber brumale. The sequence goes on along the minus strand of JACCEG010000343.1, from coordinate 159,409 downwards.
TAAGCAGACAGCTAGAGTAATATCCTGAAGAGGGAGCTTCGCATCACAAATAGAAAATTTTGAAACCTGAAAGTTTCTTGGTATCACTAGTAGTGAGGATAGGCGATAAAGGAGAAGACTGTAATAGAGACAGGGATTTGGATTTGGAACCTCGAAGTGGTGGAAAGGAACCCATGATTAGAGTTAAGAGATTAAGCTAAATGGCATACTTGCCAATAAAGGGCTCAAGAATGGTAGCAGGACATGACCTATACACCATAGAGGATGGCATTATTCCAAAAAATAGACTAGCAGTAATAAGGACCAGGATAGCTGTGTGGCTACCAGAAGGAACTTACAGAAGTATTGCTCCAAAAAGCAGATTAGCTGTATGCAGTAGGATCTCCACCAGTGCTGGAGTAATCGATGCTGATGATACCCATGAGCTCAAGTGCGTACTTTTCAACCATAAAGACATGGGCTGCCAAATAAGAATAGGTGATCGTATAGCCCAACTCGTGGTAGAAAAAATCAATACTGCAGATATGATGAAAGTAGATGACTTGGAAAACACTGAATGAGAAACTGCGGGATTTGGAAGCACAAATATAGCAACAAGATCCTTGATGGTGAAATAACAGGAACCTGGGATCAGTTACTGACAGGCATCGGCTAAAGGCAATGAACACTGGTATGACATTTTAGAACTACCGGAGAAAGTTCTAATCTCAAACACTATCATCGTACAAAAGAGTATGAAACAGTTCAATCCTGAATTCTTAAGCAAGATACAGGCTACTATCAAAACCGAGTCAGCTTGGAGGCAACAGAGAGAAGAACTCATTAGGCTATGAGACAAAGCAAAAGATTTCCTCCAGGATTAGACCTTAACTGACCATCTACTTTATTGTAAGCACTGACTATTTTTATCAAATAGTCAGGCACTATACACTAAGATCATAGAAGAATATCACGATGCAAGAGTTGCAGGATATTTGGGACAAGAAAAGACCTTGGGAATCATTATGTGAGACTTCTACGGGACATGACTTGTCGAGTGGGTCAACGATTACGTACCATCCTGTGATGAATGCCAATATAACAGGTCATAGGCATGTTAAATACCGGTTACTACAACTACTGCATATACAATATACAGCATGGGTGTCTATCTCAGTGGACTTCATCATGCAACTACCAGAGTTGCAAGGATGCAATCAAATAATGGTCGTAGTGGATAGATTTACGAAAATGACTCCTTTCATCAGACTTCAGTTATTGGCTACAGCAAAAGGTGTCATTAACACATTCCTGAAAGAGGTCTAAAAGCTGTATGGCCTGCCAACCTAAAGTACGGGGACAAAAGGGATCGTTCGGCACAGCAACGGCAACCCCACAACCACTATAAATTTACTATCTATGTAACAACAACTACTTAAAATGAACTGAAAATTTGAATAGACATCCATTAAATATAACAAAACTCCTATCTGAAATTGTAAAGAAAAAAAACAATACTTTGTATACCATCCCTTTCCATCTAAAACAGCAGCCACTCTCCTAGGCATTGACTCCCATAGCTTTTCCAAGAAATCTCCTTCAATATCCAGGGTCCAAACTATATCAAGAGCTTCTGCTAGATGCCTTCTAATAGTATCTGGACCCCTCTTAGTCTTGTGAATGTTAGGAAAGTGCTGGTTCAGCTTTTCCTTTACCCTTTTCCAACAGTGCTCAATAGGATTGAGGTCTGGGGAATTGGGTGGCCATTCCATAACCTGTATATGGTTTTCTGCAAACCAAGCCATAGTATCTCTTGCAGTATGTATCCTTGCACTATCTTGCTGAAATATAGGATCTCCAACTGTGTCCTCCACCTCCTGCCAGATATCAACTAAACCATCCTCCAAAACTCCAATATACACAAATCTATCCACACTCCTGTCAAAAATAGGGATCAGAGGACCCTTATTTTTACCCCAAATGCAAGCCCAGACCATCAGCCTTATCCCAGGTCCTTTCGTAACTCCTTGAATGAAGTCCTTATGCCACTTTTCCTCAGGTGTTCTGAAGACCCAAATACTCTTAGGATCTTTGGACCTTTCAACCATGCATTCATCACTAAAGATGATTCCCTTAAAGTCCTCCTTTGTCCAATTCTTATACTCCTTTGCCTAGGCTAATCTCTTGATAGCATGCTCATCCTTCAGAAATGCTCTTTTCCTTGCTCTCCACTTCTTTATGTTGACTGAAGCCAATGCTCTCTTGACTGTCTTAACAGAGGCATAGGGTGCAACATTATTGCGTAATTCTGATAATGGCTGATGGCGTCCCTTCTTGGACTCACTGGCTCGGCGGTGGCAGGTTCCGGTATCGATAATTTTGGGTTTTCCAGTAAATGGGAGGTTTTTTCCATCACCCCTCTTTTGATACCATTTGTAAAAACTTTTAACTGTGCTGTGGGAGCGATGTAAAAGCTGTCCAATCTCAGAAAATGCAATATTTTTTTCCCTTAGGGCAACAATTTGCCCTTTCTCAAAGTCTGTGAGGTAACTTGTCTTTTGTGAAGGCATGGTTGTTGAGGGGTGGTTGATTGAGGGGGTGGAGTTTTTTGAGGTGTTGCTGGGTAACCACTGATTGGATGATCCCTTTTGTCCTAGTACGTTACATACTCGCGGATATGGACTCAAGGTTTGCGGGAGAATTCTGGAAATCTCTTTACAAGACATTGGAAATTAAGCGAAGGATATTAATGGCATCCTATCCTCAAAGTGTTGAACAAACAGCATGTACCAACCAAGTGCTAGATGGATACCTTCGAAGTTTTATCAATGATCATCAGGATGACCGGTATCAGCTACTGCTACAAACCGAATACAGCTATAACAACTCCACAATCAATACTCACGGGATGTCATCATACTATTTGAACTATGGATTCTATCTACGGAGAGATTGGATGAAGAACCGAGAAGCGCAAAATGCAGGAGCGATGCTTTCTGTGTACTGGATGAAGGCAATAAAGGAACAAGGAAGAGAGTCACTAGAAAAAATATGGGAAGGAATGTCGAAATACTATGAGCGCAAAACTAAAGAACAGCCAGACTTCAAAATGGGGTACAAAGTAATGTTAAACATAAAGAACATTCGTACCCAACAGAAGTCGAAAAAGGTAAGCTGAAAGCTTTATGGTTTTTTCCAAATCTTAGAGAAATGAGGATCAGAAGGAGTTCTTGCTCAACGTGTCCAATCATGGGAACATCCATCTCGTACTTAAGGTTGCACTATTGGAACTCTACTGTCACGATTCTAGACTGACTTAGCAAGGCAAATGGCAAGGCGGATTGGTTTCGCACTATGACTCACGATTACGAGTCATAGGGTTTCATTTGTTATATGATTGTTATATTGCGATTGATTTACTTTCACGCACATGACCTATTGAGAGGTCATGGGGGCAGCGCACACGACCAAGGGGGCTGTGCAG
>JACCEG010000343.1:144196-154518 GCA_014065205.1 Tuber brumale | reverse complement strand
GTTCAACGGAACGTAAGCAATGGCTTAAGAATGGTATTCGAAAGAAGATAAGACGACATCGACACCGAATTACCAGCGTTCAACGGAACCTAAGCAACGGCTTAAGAATGGTATTCGAAGGAAGACAAGAAGACAAAGAAGAAGAAGAACGACAACAGACGAATTACCAGCGTTCAACGGAACGTAACTAATGGCTTAAGAATGGTATTCAAAGAAAAGAGACAGCTGGAGAAGACACGACCAGACTCCTAGAAGAATCGAAGAGACGGCTGGAGAAGACACGACCAGACTGCAAGAAGAATCGAAGAGACGGCTGGACAAGACACGACCAGACTCCTAGAAGAATCGAAGAGACGGCTGGACACGACACGAACCGCCAAAAAAGAAGAACGATAGCAGACGAATTACCAGCGTTCAACGGAACGTAAGCAAAGGCTTGAGAATGGTATTCGAAGGAAGATAAGCCGACAAAAGAAGAAGAACGACAACCAACCTCGAGAGGGGGGAGAAAGAGAGGAGCTTCGGAGACGTTGCGGCCGGTCTTCCAGAAAAACTATCGACAAGACGCGCGGGTAGTACTTCCCATATGTACTGCGGCAACAAGAACGACAAAAAACCTCGGGAGGGGGGAGAAAGAGAGGAGCTAGTAGGCCGTTGCGGCCGGTCTTCCAGATAAACTATCGACAAGACGCGCGGGTGGTACTTCCCATATGTACTGCGGCAACAAGAAAGACAACCAACATGACAGTCGACTCAGGGACAACGGAGGACTTTACTGACAGAGGATTCTGCAACACCCACTGGAAAACCCTGAGAAAGCTCATAAGACGAAGAGAGTTCATCCAGATGAACTATGCACAACAAAGGAAGATTTGCACGGTCGGCAAATGCATCACAAGATGAAGAGAGTTTATCCAAATGAACTATCCACGACAACGAAAGATTTGCATGGTCGGCAAATGCATCACGAGACGAAGAGAGTTCATCCATATGAACTATGCACGACAACGAAAGATTTGCACGGTCGGCAAATGCATCACAAGACGAAGAGAGTTCATCCAGACGAACTATGCACGACAAAGGAAGATTTGCACGGTCGGCAAATGCATCACAAGACGAAGAGAGTTCATCTATATGAACTATGCACGATAACAAAAGATTTGCACGGTCGGCAAATGCATCACAAGACGAAGAGAGTTCCTCCAGATGAACTACGCGCGATAACGAAGGAGTTACACGGTCCGCAAATGCATCCAAAGACAAGGAAACATCATACGACCAGGGATGCAAGAAACATACGACAACGACCGCAGAATGAGAGGGCAATTCTATGGAAAAGGAGAAACAACGGAGAAGAAGGACACGAACAAGATTATAAAGAGGATGAAACGGACGGATTCAAAACGACTTCATCACCACACAATCTCTACTTACCAATCCTACTACACTACCTACCTTTTCCACGAAAATGAAGCACCCTCAGTCAACCACCACCACCACCACACAGATGAAGAAGAACAAGCGAACGGTCCGTTTTGCGGACCAAGACCACCTCCAGAACGAAGACTGGGAAGCGGACATGCAGTTCGCGAACGAATGGGAAATCGACCGCTGGGGCATTACCACCAGCGACGCATACGATGCCCTTCAGAGGGCCAAAGACCACACACGCCATGAGGAGCTCTCATGGACCATATGCTACGACGATGGGTGCAACACCCATCGGGGAGACAAGGACGGGGCTGGCTGGTACCCTAGCCAGCCAAAGAAGACGAAGAAAGAAGGCACGCACGACCATTACGTATACCTTCGGGACTACCAAGGAATGGTAATCCGCCACGACGAAGGAACCAATTGGAGGACGTGCTTCCAAGACGACTGCTCATGGCACTGGGCCGAGAAGGAAGAGAACGGGAAACTACCGCGGCAGAACGGTGTATGGAAAAGGATCTGGTCCCCGACCGGAAAGAAAGAGAAGGATCCGGGGTACGCCCGGAAGATACGGAAGATCCGAGAAGGGATCGAGGAGGTGGAGCGGCATCTCAAGGAGTTGCTCGCTCAGATGAAAGTGCTGGAAGATGAGGTCTGAAGGGACTCAGACCTGGGGAAAGAGAGGAGCTAATGTCACGATTCTAGACTGACTTAGCAAGGCAAATGGCAAGGCGAATTGGTTTCGCACTATGACTCACGATTACGAGTCATAGGGTTTCATTTGTTATATGATTGTTATATTGCGATTGATTTACTTTCACGCACATGACCTATTGAGAGGTCATGGGGGCAGCGCACACGACCAAGGGGGCTGTGCAGGAGGATATGTATCTCACGCACATGACCTATTTAGAGGTCATGTGGTTTTCGCACATGACCTTACCTGAAGGTCATGGGTTTCGCTCATATGACCACTAGGTCATATGACTACTTTGCGTGATGAGAAGTATGAGTCACGATGGGCGATGGAGAGGACTATATAAGAAGGACGATGGGACATTGTAGTTAGCTCTTCACGCAATCTCTTAAGTAACTCTGCTACGCTTAAGGGATGGGCCTTCGGGCCCAAGACTATTCTACCAATACCAAGGCGGTACGCCAGAGAGGATCCACTATCAGACAACAGAAGACGACGGACGACGAACGACAAACAACGGACATAGCGAATACCGGGACGATCGGTATCCGAGACTTTACGACCTATGGATAATGACCTGTCATTCCCCGTTCAGAGGATCCGAAGGCAGAACCTTACATCTACAGTGAATCAGTTCGTAATAATCGCCAACAACACTCTAGAGACCCCGTGGATATTGACGGCAATCTATAATTGGATGTTGAAAGAATAGTGAGAAGCAAAATTCGCTCTTGCAGGAAATGGGTATGAGGTCGCTATTGAGAAAAGTGGGAACTGTGGTACTTTGTCTAATGGCAAGGGTGTTCAGAAGATGAGAACACATGGGCGCCAGACACCAGTATGGAAAATATGGAGGAAGATGTGGAAAGTTTTCATAATGAAAATCTTGACATGCAAGGAACGGCAGAAGTAAGTGTCACGATTCTAGACTGACTTAGCGAGGCAGATTGGAAGGCAGATTGGTTTCGCACTATGACTCACGGTTACAAGTCATAGGGCTTCATTTGTTATATTAGTTTGATTTACTTTCACGCACATGACCTATTAAGAGGTTATGGGGGCAGTACACTAGGACAAGAGGGCTGCACAGTTTGGTTTACTTTCACGCACATGACCTATTAAGAGGTCAAGTGGTTTATGCACATGACCAATGATGCGGTCATATGATATTTTTCATGAGTCACGATTATAGCTCAAAGTTGTTTTGATTTATAAGCAGGTTGAGTGAAGGACTATATGAGGAGGCCGGTAGAGCCTGGTAGTTAGTTCTTCACGCAACCACCTATTATACTTTCTTACTTATACTATCAAGAATAGAATCTATTCTACCACTACGAGAAGTTCTATCATGATACGACTTGATTATTAGTGTTCAAGAAAGGAATCTCGACAACGGTCTAAGAATAATAATCAAGGTCCTGATAAGAGAAAAGAACGAAGTAACGGCACAATGAGGAGAAAAGTATTGCATTATTATGAAAAGACTAACGGAGAGCTGTTGCCTGTCGCAGGATACATATTGACATCAGGGAATAGGTAGGATACCTAACATTTGGTAGCGTCTCAAAAGCGACACCTAACAGCAACATGGAAGCAGGACAGGCAGGAGAAGGGGCGGGGACAACCCTGGCCCCACCAGCACCATTGAATGTACTAAGCATGATGGGAGAACAACTGGAATACATGGTAGCAGGACTCAGACCTGCACGGACGTCGGAAGGACTCAAATTGAGGAATCTCGACGTCTTCGACGGAGAACCGACTGGGCTCCAAGGATTCCTAGTATAGCTTAAACTGTACTTTGAAGCCAAAGAGTGGACGAGCGAAAAGGATGACAAAAATATCAGATTCGCAAAGACCCTACTCACGAGAACAGCAGAGAAGTGGATCACTCCAATAGTGGAAGGAACCACTCTGAAGGAGTGGCACGAATGCGAAGAGTGCGAGAGAGACCTCAAAGCTCAGTTCGCGGATAAGGACAAATGACTGTGAGCCAGGAACCAGATCGAAAAAAGTAGTTCTAGGAAAGTATACGGTTATCGAGTTCTGGCACAACATAAAACTGTCAGCCCTGGACGCCGAATACTATACACACACCCTATGGCAACAACTCTAGAGAGGGGTCCACGAAGAACTACACCAAGCATGGACCAACTCGGATCGAGTATTCAACGCCACCAAAGAATTAGCCCAGTGGTTTGCAGAACTCGAGAATAGGAAGAACCATGGAGGAAGCAATCGGGAGGGACCGGCCCAACAACAGAATGCACCACTGAGGGTTCTAACGACTAATCAGGGAGGAGAGATGATGGACCGGGATGCAATAAGAGGAACAACCCAGGGATTCCAGAGACTAGGATAGAGGTTTAGACAAGCCTGGAGACCAATGCGGCCAAACCTCCCAAGGATAACAACGGAAGAATTCTGAAAGCACAGGGATGGCAATCGATGCTTCCGCTGCGGAAAGGCAGGGTATCGGGCAATCCAATGCCCAGATAAGAATGCCAAGATTCGAGAGGTGGGGGGCCGGGAATCAGAAGAAATGGAGGAGGCTTTAAACGACAACAGTCCCTAGTAACGAGTGGCCTGAGGGACAACCAGCACAAAAAACCCACTAGGACTATACAAATATCGACGGCAATAGACTACAAGGCACAAATCAACACCATGGACAACATCGACGACGAATTGGATCAACTGAAGATAAAAATCAAAATACTTACAAAAAACAGGATCACTGAAAGCAATGCAAAGGTCGATTCGGGAGCAACAGAGGACTCTATCGACCGAGAATTCTGCAATACCCACCGTATACCCCTCACGAAAATCGACAAACCAAGAAACATCTATGTGGTTAATAGGGAAAAGAGCAAGGTGTGCCCCATTACCCATGTAGCCGCAATAGTCGTGGAAACAGGATCTCATCAGGAAACGATAATATTACAGGTAGCAAATATGGTCAAACATACTGCTATCCTGGGAATACCATGGCTCAGGAAACACAACCGGAATATCGATTGGGAAAGAAGGTGGATCGACTTCGGAAGCGAGAGGTGTATCCAAGTATGCCTAAACGAATCAGAAAGGATCGAGGCAGTACCAACCGGACTGGCCCGTTGGGAAAAGGAATACAGTCGAATCCCGGAGATAAAGAGCGAAGAAGAAGACATTCAGATCCAACGGTTGGATCCCGAAGTGAAGATATCGACCAAAGGGTCAAAGGGAGTGGCTGAACATGACCTGTACAGCATCCAAGAGGGAATCATCCGGGCCAAAGGACAAGCGGTAATAAAGACAGGAATATCGATCGGATTACCGGATAGCACCTGCGGACGAATTGCCCCTAGAAGTGGATTAGCTACCAGGCATGACCTAACCATGGGAGCAGGGGTGATAGACGCAGACTATCGCGGAGAAATCAATGTTCTCTTAATGAACCTGAAAGAAGAAGACTACGACCTCAAGAAAGGCGAGCGGATTCCACAGTTGCTTGTCGAAAAGATCAACAATAGAGGACTAGGGGAAGTAGGCGGCCTCGACAAAATAGGAAGACTGGAGGGTGGATTTGGAAGAAGCGGAAAAAAGACCCTCGAAGCACCCGAAGAACTACGCATCGATATCGACTTCATGTCAGCTCAGACCTTGGGAAAACTATATCGGAAAGGAGAACAAACCGGTGTTCTCAAATGGGGTCCAGAAGAAAAGGAAACGACAATAGCGGAGACCTCGACAATCAGCACCAGATTAGCGGTACGACAAGAAGCCACAAAAAAGAAAGCGACTCCAAGACAGCTGGTACCAAGTGAATACCACCACTTCTTAGACATGTGCGGAGAAGGAGAAAGGATGGGCTTGCCCGAACACAGAGAAGAGGGCCACAGGATCGACCTAGTGGGCAGGACCCCGTTCATGAAACTTTATCCCGTGAGAGAAGAAGAGTTGAAGGCTCTATGAGATTACCTCTAGCAGAATCTGGAGAGAGGATGGACAAGGCCATCATCGTCAGCAGCAGGAGCACCAATATTATTCGTCAAAAAGAAGGAAAGAAAGCGCAGATTATGCATGGATTTTCGAGAACTGAACGCAGTCACTAAGGAAGACCGATATCCACTACCGCCGATCGACAAAGCATGGGATAGATTGGGAAAGGCCAAATACTGCACAAAACTACACATCAAGGATGCCTACCACAGCACTAGAATATTCGCAGGAGACGAAGGGAAAACGTCATTGCGAACATGATACAGACTATACAAATACCTGGTAATGCCGTTTGGACTGTCCAATGCACCGGCAACATTCCAAAGATGGATCAACACCAAACTCAGCAGGTTTTTGGATATATGTTGTATCGTCTACTTAGACAATATCCTCATTTATTCAAAGGCAATCGAACAACAGCGGAAGGACATTCGAAATGTTATGCAGGCGCTAAGAGAAGCAAGGATCAAACTAAAGCCAACGAAACGCGAATTCCATCAACAGGAAACCGAATATTTGGGGTTTGTCAGCAACCCTGATGGAATACGAACCAACCCGGTCAAGACAGCAGTGATCGATGAATGGAAACCACCAAAGAGTGTAAAAGGAATACCAAGCTTCTTGGGCTTTGGAAACTTTTATCGTCGATTAATCGCAGAATTCAGCAGAGTGGCGAAACCGCTATACAAAACGACAAAGAAGGATACCAAATGGAACTGGACGGACAAGCAGTGAGCAGCATTCGATAACTTAAGGAACAAACTCACCACAGGACCGATACTATGACACTTCGACCGGTAATTGCCAATCTTGATCGAAACGGACGCATCGAATTACGTCTGCCCGGGGATTCTATTACCGTTAGGAAACGACAAACTGTGGCGCCCGGTGGCATTCCGATTGTAGACGATGACCAAAGCCGAATACAACTACGACATCCAGGATAAAGAACTATTGGCGATAGTGCAGGCACTTAAGGCATGGAGAAAATATGCACCGGGAAGCGAACACGATATTAGGGTGGTAACCGACCACAAAAACTGCCTTGCCTTCACCACCACCAAAGAACTCAATCAACGACAAACGAGATGCCGTGAAACGCTATCTTAATACCACATCAAAATTGAGTACCGATCTGGAAAACAAGGAGGACAACGCGACACCCTTACCAGGAGACAAGAAGACCTACCGACCAAGGAGGACGAAAGAATCCAACAGAGAAAACTGATTCTCCAACCAAGGGAAAGATACTTCAGAAACGAGAAAGAAAACGGAAGAGACGAATCCATCAACAAGATGGAAACAACCACGTTATCCAATGATGACCACACAAGATGGATATGGAGCACGATAGAAAAAGATACGAAAATATGAGCAATCACGAAGGCCGTAAACAAAAAACAAAAAGAAATGAAGGGGATAGAACTCGGGCTTTACGAAGCAAGAGAGGGATACCTTTAGTACGATAACAAGATCAGGATTCCTGGCGACGAACCCCACCGAACGGAAACGATAAGAAGAAATGACGACATACCACAAGTGGGAGATGGCGGAACGGCCAAAACCACGGAAGTGATCATGAGATCATACTACTGGCTAACGATAAGAGAGGACGTCAAAAGATATGTCAAGAACTGCGAGATATGCCAGAGGACAAAGGCAGTACGTCACACGCCATACAGATTGCTAAAACCTATTGAACCCCGTGGAAGACCGTGGCAATCTATTGCCATGGATTTTCTAACTGGACATCCGGAATCGAAAGGTTATGACGCAATATAGGTCATTATTGATCGTCTAACCAAGATGGCCCACTTTATACACTGCAGAATGGACATGGACACACAACAATTCTTTCACCTCTTCAAAGATCAGGAGTTTAGAATTCACAGACTGTCGAAAGATCTCATATCAGACAGAGGATCACTATTCACGGCAAACATCTGGAAAGAAATCACGAGACAATGGCACATCAAAAGGAAACTCAGCATGACATTCCACTCGCAGACAGACAGACAGACAGAAAGGACAAACGCCATATAGGAACAATATCTACAGGCATACGTCAATGATCAACAGGACCACTGGGCCGACATGCTAGCAACTGCGGAGTGCGCATACAACAACGGAAAACATGAAACAACCAAAACAACGCCCTTCTTTGCGAACTAGAGATACGATCCAATATACGAACTGGCAAAATACGACATACCCGCGCAATCAATCGACACAAAAAACATGCAACGGACGCATGACATATTATGAGAAGAAATATGTCTCACACAAGAAAAACAGAATGTATACACCGATCGACACCAGAAACCTGATCCCGAGCTCCAAGTCAACGACCAGCTATGGTTGATACCAAGGAATATACAGACCACCCGACCATCAAAGAAACTGGACTACAAGATATTAGGACCATTCAGAATCATCGAACGCATCGGACTAAGAGCATATAAACTCGACCTCCCACGCTCGATGAACAACACTCATCCTACATTTCATATCAGTCTCCTTGAACTCTACCAAGACAACGCCTTTGCATCACAAAAGAAACTTCCTCCGCCGCTCATCGAGATCGAGTGCGAAGACGAATAAGAACTTGAGAAAATCATCGACTCCAGAGTATACCACAACAGACTCCAGTACCAAGCTAAGTGGGTCGGATACTCAGCAAAACACGATCAAGAGTGGGACCCGGCGACTAATTTCAACAATGCACCAGATACAACGCAAGGATTCCACCAATGTTATCCGTGGAAACCAGTTTCCCTCGACCAGCCCCGACATCTGCCCACTGGCAGCTCCAGCGGAAGAATACATTACACCAGGAGACTGGGTCCAACTCGTGGACCTACCGTTGGCGAAACCAGTGGCAGAGACAGACCATGCGTCCATGTCATGGACGGCATGCAGCGACGATGGCTGCCTAGTGCACCAAAGCAGCAAGCAGGATTTGTGGTGGTTTCCTGTGGAAAAAACCAAAACAACATACTCCCCCCCACGATCGACATCACCAACTAGCGAAGGGAGCTGGACTCTTGAGACACACCAGCCACCTCCACCACTACTATCACCCAAGATGATGATGTTTCCTGGGACGGGAACCCGAGGGAGAGGGGCCAAAAAACCAAACACCTGGCCCAAGCTCAAGAAAGAAAGAATGGTCAATTGGGACGATCAGACAGTCCAAGACACCGTACACCCGTCGTCATCAAAGATGACAACCCGCACCGCTTCCTTCGAGACTAAGGAAGCATTATGACCACAGAATAGAGAGCTGAGGGAAGAGCTCCGGAGGAAGACAAATGGATGGATGGGTACTGTATCGGCCATGTACCGATACAAAGGAGAAATAGAAGCAATGGCCCTAAGGATTAGGGCCTTGGAAAAAGAACTCGATAGGGAATGCTATGCGAGAAAAGAGGTGGAAAAAAGAGCGGTACAGATAGGTGAAGATATGGACCACCTGTGAAGGGATATCAGGGGTGATAGGTACTATGACAAGTATCATAGCAGAACCTCAAGGGACTGAGATTATGGGGAAGCAGGAGCTAATGTCACGATTCTAGACGGACTTAGCGAGGCAAATTACAAGGCAGATTGGTTTCGCACTATGACTCACGGTTACGAGTCATAAGGTTTCATTTGTTATATTGATTTGATTTACTTTCACGCACATGACCTATTAAGAGGTCATGGGGGCAGCGCATGTGGCCAAGGGTGCTGTGCAGTTTGGTTTACTTTCACGCACATGACCTATTAAGAGGTCAAGTGGTTTATGCACATGACCAATGATGTGGTCATATGATGTTTTTCATGAGTCACGATTATGACTAATAGTTGTTTTGATTTATAAGCAGGTTGAGTGAAGGACTATATAAGGAGGCCGGCAGAGCCTGGTAGTTAGTTATGCCGGTAGCCGCCCCAGATCTCCTCCCACCTGATGGCCTCCTCCTGGCGACAAGTGCCCCCTCTTACAAGTCGGTCAAGCTCAAGATCAGATCGGCGCTTCTCAAAGACTGGAACGACCAGTTCCCTCCGCCCCCCACTTACCCCTATCCCGCGTCCCTTTCCCCTCACCCGTTTATGGGGCTTGGAAGGTTTATGGCGGGGAGGATCCACCAAATGCGCTCAGGCAAGAGCTACCTAGCTGCCCACCCATCATGGTTCACTGAAGACCCCTCTCCCCTTTGTCCGCTCTGCGAGG
>JACCEG010000343.1:105472-139691 GCA_014065205.1 Tuber brumale | reverse complement strand
ATTCTCTGAGTTCGCTTGCGAGGTAGGGACGGGTTTTTCTTTGGGGCGAGATGTGCGGTTAGGCCCATACCAGAGGGTCTTGGAGATACGGTCGGGCCGGGCGGGAGGAGGTTACAGGTTTTCTTCTATGCCATAGCTAGCGCTGCATGCACGGTTCTTGTACCTTAAACTAAGCAATCATGTGAAGGGAAAAAAAAAAGAAAAAAGAGAAAAAGTCCGAGTAGATAGGCTCTTCACGCTTCGTTCTAAGTTATTTCCTTACTTATTACTTTATGCTTTTACGAATATAAAACCTTTACGCTCTTTACGAATACCTACCTACGTGAAGAAGGACTCTGGTACAGAGTCGAGTTGAAGAAAGAGTACGATAGGCGATAAGGACTAGAGACACGAGAGTCTCTCCCACCTTATCGTAGGCAACGGCCTAAGAACTATCGTCGCGAGAGAAAGAGAGAAGTATCGTCCACCCGTTGCTGAGAACTGATACCGGTTAGGGATCGTAACATCAGGGTACCTGCGTTGTTCACAAAAGAGAAGCCTTCATTGGCCACCTTCGCATAGTAAGGGGTGGAGGAAGCTAGTTCTAAGACAGAAAATACCCTTCTAGAGTCTGAAAGGAGGTGATAGAGGTTGAAATCACTAATGAGCAGTGTGGGTTTTGATGTTTTAGTAAAGGCTATATCTGAAGAGACTGTTCTTATGAAAGGAATGGCGTCACTGGTGTCGTTGATGTTGATAACTCTTAAGGGAGTGGTAAAACAGTCAAAAAGCCCAGTAGGAGAGGAAAAGTCCATTGCTATCCAGTTATTGCTTTGCGAGTAGACTGGGAGAACTGAGAGGTGGGTGGATATTTCAAGGAGATGATAAGTTGCCACCTTTAGCTGAACATCTGAGCAGCAGGTGGGAGCAAGCGACTTGTAACCCATGAAGGATGAGAAGTATCCATGAAACAAAGGAGAGTCCTGGAGAGCAACAAGAACAGGATAAACTGGTAAAAGATTAAATGAATTAAAACAACAATAAGAACACATTCTAGCTTCTCCAGCAGTTGTATAAGAGAATGTATATGCTGTCAGTGGAGGCAATGTCAGGCATGGCACTCCAAGGGAAGGGTGGACCAGCTATTACATGCCTTATAGTGTCTCTGGCTGCAGGATAGGAGTGGGAGTCAGCTGTGAAAGGGGGTTAGGCAGGAAGTCTCATGGGAGTTTTGGGAGGTGAACAGGTGGGCATGCTAAGGAGCAGGAATATTTCCTAGTGCATGGTATAGTAGAATCAAAGCGGGAAGGAGGGATCATATCACAGCTAAAGAGATCTCACCAGTATTGTCCTATGGTTCTATATTATCTTCATCCTGTAGAAGAGGAACCTCCATGCGGAGAAGAGCAGGGGGAGGTCTTGAGAGGTATTCTTTCATAAAAGCAATATGTTCGACTTTGCAAAAGGTGTAGTAAGGGGATGAAGGGGGGGCAACATCAGAAGAAAATCATCTTACATCTGATGTGCCTGCCTAGTATCCTGATGCCAGTCTCTTAACCCTTGCCTCCGCTGCATCCTGTACGTTGGGAGCTGCACTGCAATGGCCAACATGTACTGTACGTTGTGTACAGCTTTGGCACACCTGACGTCTAAAGCACATCCTGCATGTCTTCCACACACCTCGATATCTGAATCAACTCCTCAGTTGCTGCGTGTCCTCACCTCTGATGAGCAGTACTGGATGTCATGAACATCTGCTACACATCATGATGTACCATTGGTTTTCTCTTGTCGCCACCAGTCTCCAGGATATTGGCCACTACTGCTGGTCTTCCTCTAATGTTTCACTTGCATCGGACAGTTATCCAGTGTTTGTCTCTTATACCGCCTTATATTCTTTCGCCACAATAGGCAGCCAGACATCTGACAGTGCTGGCACTCTTATTTGTATCACAGGTTCACTAATTGTAGAGACGCTTTTATCTTTTGTTCCCTTAATTATCACTATTCTACAATTTCTAGCGTATTATTTATCAACCCTTCCTGCTCCCAGTGTGTTAGGCATATGGAAATCTGAGACATGTGTACAGACCTACGGTAGGGTAACTGCGCACAGACCCTTGATTTACCGGAGTGCCACCACCACTCGCCGCCCCCCTGATGAGGCCCGGACGTCATTAGCGAGATTTCCAGAGTCACGTCCCATAACTAAAATGTCATATCAATGAAGCCCACTTGATAACACCATATATGTCGCCGCCGTCCATCCGACCGCATGCTGTTCACAGGGTATATGAGAGGGGACCTTTGCTGGCATCTGGGAAGTGGAACGGAATATATCAGTCGCAGGTGTATTGAGATAGTAGGCTTCAAAGTTAGGCTTCATAACTTGGGGCCAAAGGTGACGGAAGGTTTTCAGCAAAAGACTCCGCGAGGATGTCCTAGTAGTAAGAGCTACTATGGATATACCGAATCCACGCATACCATTCTGAGATCAGCTATAGGTTGGTTGGTCCTAGTTGTGGGACCCCTCTGTGGACGCTGGCTGACCAAGGGGAAGCATGTGCAGAATGGGGGACCTAGATGAGTCGGAGCCCCTTAAGACATTGACACGTTGGGCTCGAACTTGTGATTGGCACTAGGTGGCCGGGCACGAACCCGATCACTTCATGACCGAAGAGACCACTGAAACAATAGTCAATAGGACTAAAGTAATATAATAGTCGATGCGGACATCTAAGTTAGAGGCCACTGTTTGGTATGACAAATAGTGCAGTTATCTTGACGGAGGAATACTACTCTGTGTCTGCGAAAGGGTGTGATAAGTTTCAGGGTCAAATAGTGTTCGCACTTATAAGATTCTAGATGCTTGAGTATTAAAACGAGAGTGGTACTTCGCAGGCATAGTAGTTAGAAGTAGTCTGCGAACACTCAGACGTGAGATATAAATACCGAAGTGCCTCCCGAGCTTTACAGATATCATCAAGCAATGGAGACGAGATCTTATCAATATAAAATTTGCTTATACTTTAAATCTTCACCTTGCCTATTTTATCGAGCCGAGTCTTCCGCAACAGATTCTTGGAACAAGGATTTTGACCTATGTCCCTCAGAATTAGACTAGAGTTTGGCGTCTGCCTAATAGTTTATTGATAGTTCTACTTTTACCAAGACTCACCATATAAACTACGAGTTCACCTCAAACTCCATCCTCAGTTCCGACTTCAATTACATCTTTGATGCACCTCACTGTCCCATCTATATTCATTCCTCCGAAGAAATATTTGAGACTGAGCTGTGCAAAATCGAAGAAGAATATATGCAATAACTCTCATGGTTCACAGTACCTTTTGGGATATGAAGGAGGGATCAATTCAAGCGCATATATCGCACCTGGTATGGTTCTGACTTTGTGTGGAATTCGACCGAGTCAGAAAACTTCATCGACTGGAGTACCCAGTATTCTGCAGTCACAGATGAAAAGAAAGAAGAAAAGGTAGACACCGCCATCCGGGGGCCACAAATTCCCTCAGCCTGGGCCTAACACATCTTTCTATGTACTATGGGTATATTTTAAACCTCGAGAACAGGGAAATTCAGGTTCTGAGTCCAGAGTCAAACCAACTGAACTGTTTTATACCTACACCTCTAAAATTCATCAGATGTGGGATACCTTATATACGATTCCTTAAACCCTTTAAAGGATAACCAGAGCTCTGGTACGACGTACCAGTAATCACTCATCCAGGGCTATTAGAGCAATTAGCCTGCCTAGAAAGTATTACAATAGCTGAGATACGTCAAGACCCGAGAAAGAGGATAACGGCGGGAGAACCTATGGATATCCAACCTGATACGAGGGAAAAAACCGTTGATTTGGTCATATGGAGTCCCTCCCCATTAACACCTCAAGAACCGACATTCCAGAGAAGACATGTGCCCACTCACAGATCCTCAAGTGTTGCAAGTACTCATCGGATATCAAGGGCCTCCATGCCTAAACCAGGAGGAGACCACGCTGCACACTTAGCCAGGTTAGCTGCCGGCCTTGGAATAACCTTGGGACAAATAAGGTAGGAGATCGATACCTCGCTCAACCAAGTGAATATCGCCTTCAACGATTTGAAGGGGGCCACCCAGGATAATACCTTAAAGTTAATTAAAGTTCAGCGACCAATCGCCGAAGAACAAGATGTCCATGATAGCGATATTACACACTTGATGATGCAGCTGGCAGGCGTCAAATCAGTGGTAAAGGGAATCTAAGAGGAAATGCTACAAAAAGTGGCAAAGAAGATTGATGCCCAAGATAGGCATCAATAGGAACATGCAAAGGTAACCATAAGGTTACAGGGAACAATCGGGCACGAAAGCCAAGCGGCATTAGCCCAAGATTAGACTCTGGAACTGATGGTCCTCAGTCTAAGGACAGAATTCGTAGAATTCAGTGCTCAAAGGGTCACTTGGGAAAGAGAGGTCAACCGTCCACTAGGAGAAATGCGCCTAGATCAGGTGACCCACCAAGCGGAGATCGGCAGGTCCCAGAAACAGCAACAGCAGCAGATTTATGAAACGAACAATACCATAAGGCAATTGATGGCAGCTATAAATAAGATACGAGCTACAGTGCCAAGTTCCAAAGCTGCAGGACCTGCACCATTACCCGCAGTCCAAGAAACGCATGATGAGAAGTATTACGCTCCGCCTACACGTCGGGAAAAGAGGAAAGGTAAGGAAGCCGCTGATGCATCCCCCTCACATGCCCAGAGAGGTGACGTCGGAGACTCTGGCGACGATGATGACGATAATGATGAGTGAGGAAGAAGGAGAGGAAGTCCTAGCTGCAGCAGGCGAGGACAAACACTAGAACAGTCTGGTATGGCGGAGACATTTGCCCACGCGATGGTGCTAAACATCAAGCGACTATCACAGCCACCTCCATTCTTTGAAGATAAGACCGTACAAGACATATATATCTGGATTCTTTCAGGCATCGACTATTTTGAGCAGAACCGGTGAATCAGAGACGATGTGTAGGAACTAGTCATATATGCACTTAGTCGTACAAGAGGAGAGGTAGTGCTTCCATACACTATCTGGTATAGGAAGGCTATGGACAGTCTTCAAGGGGAAACCCAACAGCCAGAACGAGTAACGTGCACTCGTTTTGAACACAATTTGATCAAACGATTTGCCGCAGTGGAAGCCGAACGACTAGCACTTCCCGTGATGAAGCTAGTCGAGTACGAAGGGAGTATTGAACGTTACCTAATGGTCATGTATAATCATAACATCCACGCATGCATGACTGGAGAGTCCTTGAGGCAGGAAGTTGTAGATAAACTTCTAAGACAAATTGTCTGCAGATTGTCAGCTATGCAGTATAAAACAGATCCAGAATGGGAAGAGGCGCTAAGGCTGTGTGGCGGGTCAGAAGAAGGACTTCGGGCCAGAGGAAAAATTGGGCGAGACAAACTGTCCAAACCTAAAGTAGTCCAGGAGGTCCAAAGAGAAGACCGAAGGGACTCTAAACCAAAGCGATAAAGGGAAACTAAACCTTATATCAAGGGAGGTGGAGCCCCACCATGAAAGCGAAAAAGAGACAATGAGCAGGAAAAACCAATGAAGAGGTTGGGTGGAGTGACAAAGACCACCCACACAAACTTCGACCAGGCTCATACCAGTATCTCACAGAGTGTAATAGATACTGGTAGGAAAGATGGAGATTGTACATGTTGTGGAAAGAAAAACCACACCGATTAAATGTATTGGGGAGAAGCCCATAGATCGGCAGTAATGGTCAGCTCAAGACCGATCAAAATGGGAATTCAACGAGAAAGATCGGCTATTGTAAAGCCTAAATTAGCTCCCAGAGTCGCAACCGTCCAGAACCTAGCACGAGTTGATAAGATCTGGGAACTGGCAGACGACGAGGAACTGACTTAGGTGAGTTCACTGGTACCAACGGCGATGGCGTTTCGGTATTAAGTGTCTTGATAGAGCTGGAATCGAAATAGGAATCCCTTTTGGCAGGGTTGTATTGGGTACCGACCGCGACAGGGATCGGGTAGTCGGTGTACAACTACCGGAGTAAAACCTCAAAATGATCAAAGCGGCACCAAGCAAGTGTCTCCTTTCAGGATCAATGCAAATAGGCTCTAAGTGAAGGGACCCCATGAGGGACTTACGAGCTTGAAAACAAGAATCAATATATGGAGAGTCTTGATCGAAAGAGAGGATAGTTAACATGCCCACATGGCCCGGGAGCCAACAGTGCGAAGTTCCTTAGGTCACCGGGTGGTTGCCTGCTACCCATGTGCAAGCAAGTTACTTTACCGAAGAAGTTAGGACATCACAATGCAAGATCTCCCTGATAACAATACACACAGAAGGACAACCGACATGGGCTGTTCCACCTACCATGTGAGTCTGAGTGATATTATACGTATGTACTATCTTGCCTTCTGCCCAGAGTGCGGGATACGGATGTGCCTTTTGGGTGCGCAAGGCCCCTCTCACGGAGCTGGACGGATAACCGATATCCTAAGGGAATGAATCGGTGTAGACAGGAACCCCATGTTAGGGGAGTAAAATAGCCAATAAGCGCGCAAAATTCTACTATGAGCCTTGGTCTGGCATGTCGGGAGAAGGCATCCAGCCTGAAAACTGGTCGTGCGCAATTGCATAATGGTGACACGCCGCTTTAGTATGTAGACTGTGATTGTTAGAGCTAAAGAGTTACTAGTTTGTCGGAGAAGACCTCAATGGTCGAAACTACCTGGGCATAGTAACCAACATCTGGTGACCCACACCCAACACCAAGGATTCCTAAATGAAAGAACCAAGAAAATCTTATCCGCGCTAAGCTCATGGAGTTAGATGCCCCAAAACCAAAATCATACAACTGCCCAGAGGGGATCGCTTATCTCCACATACATGATAAGTGATACAAAGTTAGAGTCTTATTAGACTCGGGATCCAATGTATTCCTTATCAATAAGGACCTAATTGAAGACCTTCACATCTCTACAGTGGAACACAACAATGCAGTTGATATCTTAGGCTTTGACGGATCATCAGCCGCCTTCATAGGCATGTGTTACACTCTCCCTATTAAATTGGAAATAGGAAAAAACCAACACATCTCTGAAGTATCGTTTGAAGTGGCTAAGGCAGGTCAGTCTGGAATGATAATTCCATATGATTGGTGGCATCGCGAACACCCGGTGTCTCAAATAGACAATGCAGAAAATTGCACCTTCTCCGCAAAAAGTAGTAAAAAGTCTGTAGAAGAAGATAAAGTAATAGCGAATATGTTCGAATATGACAAATGCGTCACATGGGATCATAATGCATACCGCATCAGAAGGATTGGAGCCATAGAAAATACGGTACACCTCGAATCATTACCGAAAGAATACTGGCATTGCAAACCTTTGTTGGAAGCTCAGACGGCAGAAGAATTAGCCCCAAGATGAACATTCGATCATGAGATCAAGGTGATTCCAGGATCAACTCCCCCCTGGGGGCCGATATATCCACTATCTGAAAAACAGCTTAAGGCTTTACGAGAATACTTGGAAACAATGATCAAACTAGGAAAGATCACGCGGAGTGAATCACATGCAAGAGCACCTATAATATTGGTACCTAAGCCAGATGGCAGACTACGCCTAGTTGTGGGTTACCGAAATCTAAATAAGATTACTATCCTCAACAAACATCCCCTTCCACTTATGTCCGAACTCAGAGATTGAGTGGCCTGCGCAATGATCTTCACCAAGCTAGACCTGAAGGACTGTTACCACTGGATTAGGATAAAGGATGGAGATGAATGGAAAATGGCATTCCATACAAGATACGGATATTACGAATATAAGGTTATACCTTTTGGATTGGTTAATGCTCCTGCAACTTTTCAAGATATGATGAACCAAGTACTGAAAGAATACTTTGAATTTGGAGTTGTGTGTTATCAGGACGATATTCTCATCTACTCTAAGGATGAAAAAGAACACATCGAAGCTGTCAAAAAGGTTTTACAAAGTCTGTCGGACTTTCTGTTAGCGATATCGCTAAAAAAGTCGACCTTCCGTGCCATGGAGGTAGAATTCCTCAGCTATATGGTAGCGGTTGGTGGAGTGTCTATGAGCACTGGCAAGGTTGAATGCATAATGGTTTGGAAAGTACCGAAGTCGGTTCGAGAAGTACAAGTCTTTATTGGATTTGCTAACTTCGATCGACATTTTATTAAAAACTTCGCGGCTATTTGCAAACCCATAACTGAGACACTCCAATGACATCCTAACAATTTCAGATGGGGAGTTGAGTCGGAGACGGCGTTCGAAGAATTAAAACACCGATTTACTACAGCCCCCATACTCCATTACTTTTTTCACCGCAAGAGAAACTGTGGTACAAACCGCCGCTAGAGATTTTGCGCTTGGTTAGATTCTTTCTCAATACTTTGAGAAAAAGCTACATCCAGTAGCTTTCAATTCCAGAAAATTAAATTCCGCAGAGCCCAATTATAAGATTCAGGATAAACAACTTCTCGCAATCGTTGAATCATTTAAAGAATGGAGACACTACTTGATCGGAACGGAGAAACTAATTACAGTCTTTACCGATAATCAGAACCTACAATACTTCCCTACCTCGAAAGTCTGGAGTGGCCGTCAAATTGGATGGGCTCAGAAACCAGTGAAATACAATTTTCGCATTGTATACTGACCAGTCATGAAAGGCGGAAAGCCTGACACATTAAGCAGACAGCCAGAGTACCATCCTGGGGTGGGAGCTGCGCATTGCGAACAGAAAACTTGGTAGGAAGAAAGTTTCTTGGTATCACTAGGAGCGATGGTAGGCGATGAAGGAGAAGACTGGGATGGAAATAAGGATGTGGATTTGGAACTGCGAAGAGGAGGCAAGGAACCCATTTTCATGGTCAAAAGATTGAGAAAAAAGGCATACTTGCCAATGAAAGGCTCAAGAATGATGGCAGGATATGACATATACGCCATAGAGGATGACATTGCCCCAAAATATGGACAAGTATTAATAAGGACGGGTATAGCTGTAGGGCTACCCAAAGGGACTTACAGCAGAGTTGCTCCAAGAAGCGGATTAGCAGTCCGAAGTGGAATCTCCACTGGTGCAGGCTTAATCAATGCCAATTACAACGGTGAAATCAAAGTCGTACTATTCAACTATAAGGATGCGGACTGCCAAATAAGAATGGCGGATCGCATAGCTCAACTAGTGGTAGAAAAGGTCAACACCTCAGACAGGGCGAAAGGAGATGACTTGAAATATACGGAACGAGGGACCGCGGTATTCGGAAGCACCGACATAGCAACAAGATCCTTGATCGTTAAGGAACAGGAACCTAGCATCCGTTACCTGCAGGAATCAGCTAAAGACAATGAACATTGGTATGATATTTCAGATGTACCCGAAAAGGTTCTAATGTCAAATGCGATCATGCTGCAGAAAGGTATGAAGCAGTTTAATCCTGAATTCTTACGCGAGATGCAGGAAGCTATCGGGAGAGATGGAGCATGGAGGCAACAAAGGTAACAACTTATTAGGTTACAAGACGAAGGAAAGGATTTCTCCAAAGACTGGACCTTAGCCGAAGATCTACTATATTATAAGCCAAGACTATTTGAACTAGCCAGTCAGGAGCTATATACCAAGATCGCAGAAGGATGTCATGATGCAAAGGTTGCAGGTCATTTCGGACAAGAAAAGACTTTGGAAATAATCCTGAGAGATTTCTACTGGAAAGGAATTGCGGCATGGGTTAACCACTACGTATGATCCTGCGATGAATGCCAACATAACCAATCGCCTAGACACGCTAAGTACGGATTATTGCCACCACTGCAAATACCGTACGCAGCTTGGGCGTCCATCTCAGTGGACTTCATTACACAACTACCAGAGTTCCTAGGATGCATGCAGATATTGGTAGTAGTTGATCGATTCACGAAGATGGCACATTTCATCGCACTACAGATGTCAGCAACAGCCAAAGATGTCTCAAATGCATTCCTGAGAGACACATGGCGGCTGCACGGCCTTTCAACCGAAATCGTCACGGACATGGACTCAAAGTTTGCAGGCGAATTCTCGGAATCACTCTGCAAAGCGCTGGAAATTAACCGAAGAATGTCCATGGCATACCATCCTCAAACTGGCAGACAAACTGAATGAACCCACTAAGTAGTGGAAGGTTAGCTGCGAAGTTTTGTTAATAATGATCAGGATGACTGGTATCAGCTATTACCTATAGCTGAACATGCCTATAACGACTCCACTACCAACACTCATGGGATCTTGCCATTCTATGCAAACTACCGATTCCATCCACAGACAGAGTGGATGAAGTAGCAAGAAGCTCAAAATCCAGGAGCAACACTCTACGCGAACTGGATTAAGACGAGACATGAAGAAGCAAGAGGGTCACTAGAAAAGACATGGGAAGGAATGTTAAAATATTATGAGCGGAAAGCTGGACAACAGCCAGACTTTAAAATCACAGACAAAGTAATGTTAAATGCAAAAAGAATTCGTACCCGACGGAAATCAAAGAAGCAAAGTCCAAAGCTATATGGTCCTTTCCAAATCAGGGAGAAACGCGGAGCACGAGCTTTCAATCTCAACATATCCGATCAATGGAACATTCACCCCGTATTCCGTGTCGCACTATTGGAACCCTACCGTAAGTCAGTTCATGACAATCGTCAGCAACCCCCTGGAGAACCGGAGGACATGGACAGCGATCTACAATGGGTGGTTGACAAAATAGTAAGAAGCGAGATTCATTCTTACAGGAAACGAGTACGGGGCCGCTATCAAGAGAAGCGGGAACTGTAGTACTTCGTTAAATGGCAAGGGTGTTCACCAGATGTGAACACGTGGGAGCCCGCCTCTGGAATGGAAAACGTGTAGGAAGTGGTGGAGAATTTTCATAATGAAAATCTGGATATGCCAGGAAGGGCAGAAGTAAGATAGCGAGGAAAATGTTTTCCTACAGTGGCGAAGTAAACGTGGGAGGTTTTTTACCCTGACCACACTGATTCTTAAAATGTGTTTAGAAGAAAATTATAAAAGATATTAAGGTATTCGAGGCAAAGGCTAGTAGGAGGGAGATGATGTTAGGCATATGGAAATCCGAGACATGTACACAGACCCACGGTAGGGTAACTGCGCACAGAGGCTCAATTTACCGTAGTGCCAACACCCCCCTCCGGCCCCCTTATGAGGACCGCACGTCATTGGCGAGATTTCGCAAGTCGCGTCCCATAACTAAAATGTTACATCAATGAAGCCCTCTTCATGATACCATATACATCGCCGCTGTCCGTCCGACCACATGTTGTGCACGGGTTATATGAGCCAGGGACCTTTGGCGACATCTGGGAAATGGAACGGAAGAAATCCATCACAGGCGCATTGCGATAGTAGGCTTCAAAGTTAGGCTTCCTAACTTTGGGCCTTAGGTGACGGGACGTTTGCGGCGAAAGACTCCAAGAGGATATCCTAGTAGCAAGAGCTACTAAGGATATACCGAATCTACCCATATCCCGCTGAGATCAGCTATAGGTCGGTTGGTCCTAGTGATAGGACCCCTGTGCGGAGGCTGGTGGACCAAGGGGAAGCATGCTCAGAATAGAAGACCTAGACGAGTCGGAGCCCCTTAAAATGTTGACATGTTGAGCTCCGACTTGCGATTGGCACTAGGTGGCCCTGGATGAACCTGATCACTTCATGACCAAAGAGACTACTGGAATGATAGTCAACAGGACTAAAGTAAAATAATAGTCTATACCGACATATAAGTTAGAGGCCACTGCTTGGTATGACAAATAGCGTAGTGATCTCGATGGAGGAATACTACTCTGTGTCTGCGAAAGGGTGTGATAAGTTTCTGGGTCAAACGGTGTTTACACTTATAAGATTCTGCACGCTTGCCTATTAAAACCAGAGTGGTACTTCGGAGGCATACTAGTTAGAAGTAGTTCGCGAACACTCAGACGCGGGATATACATATTGAAGTGCCTCCCAAGCTTTACAGACATCATCAAGTAATGGAGAAGAGATCTTATCAATATAAAACGTGTTTGTACTTTAAATATTTACCTTATCTATTTTATCAAGACGAGTCTTCCTCGACAGATTCTCCAAACCAGGATTTTGGCCAACATCCTTCCGAATTAGACTAGAGTTTGGCGTCTGCCTAACACAGTTCCTCACCATCTGTGTTCTCTTCATATTAGCTACATCTTCAATAATAGGAGATTTTGCCTAGTACTATTACCTGAGGTTTGAGTAATAATACTAGGCAAAATCTCGCTTTTTTTATGCACTTGAAATGTATCAGCAGATGAGATATCGCCCATGACACCAAGATTCCCGAGTATTTTAAGGGGCTGTACTTTGATCAGATACTGGATCAATATATCTCATTCAACGTTCATCAATTGACCCGAGTGTAGACAAGGCATCTCTACTCATCCGGTGGAATTAGGTGGGCTAGGCCCACGACTTTGCCAATTTCGACTCTTGTAACACTTCACTAATACAACCTCACTTGCTGCTAGACTGCAACAAGATCATGTAACTCTGATGGGTATCCACAGTTAAGTTCACTCAACATTACGACTCTTGCCAGTTGGTAGACTCAATCTTGGTGCCGGCAGTCACAGAGCTTGGAGAGCGAGACAGGTTTTCTGGGTAACTGGCCTCATAGTGCACCATACATTTCGTCTGTACCAGCCTGTACCCAAATTCAATCATTATGACTAGGCTAATTGCAGAACTACACGCCGACCGTAAATCGTACCTGGTGGATATCGCAAATATCTGTTTCCTGGAATACTAGAATGGGAATTTTAAGTGGAGTTAGTAGTTTAACCGCGAGCTGTCAAAGTATTTTCTGATCTTCCGCAAGATTTTGCTCAATAGGAAGGCTCTGCCGGCTATATTTCCACAATTCGCTACACATTGTCCGTGTTGAAATTCCCACAACCATGCAAAAATCTCCCCCATCGATGACATCATACTGTCGCCCCTTCTGCATTCTACAGTTTGAGGTTGCCAGAGATTTAGTACTCGTTTTGTCCAAAAGATCTACAGCATTTGTCGCGAGATCAACTCCAGATGTTTGCACTGAATCTAGCTTCAAAAGTCACATCTGCAGCGCCTGGTGTCGCCTCTAGTGGTACAGGATTTGGTATACGGCGTCATTTTTATTCAAACGTTGCCATCCGCCTTTAATCTGTTACTTTTGTGCTAGCTCACTCAATTCTGTAGAATACTGTTCGATGTTCCCAAACTGGTACATATGATCCTGGAAATGATGAAGTAGATGCATCTTAATAAAGTTGAAATGAGATTCTACATGTATCAATTCCATGCATTGATCATTCTCTTCCTCCCATTGCTGCTTCTGCACATGGCACTGCTTCGATTGGACCAGTGATTGATTTACTAGAGTTCACTGACGTAGTAGCTCTGCACGCTAGTTTTGAATCTTTGAACATATTCGGTTAGAGATTTTAAACTCTGTGAAGATATCTTTCGTCATCTGAAACCAAGAGAGATATTATTCTATATAATAGATGCTCTCAGCCGTATAACTTAGGTATTGCGTCATCTAACTAAATTCTAGTAATGGCCAGATACAGGAGGGCGTAAGTTTGAAAGGTTGCTGTTCAGTGCTATCTGGGTGTCTCAACACCATGCCGATAACACCCAAAAGACCATTATCCAAGTTTTTTCTCTTTTTTCCCTGCTAGTGTGTAACCTCACAGTAGGCTATTTTGGGTACCTAGAATCTGGAATACGTCAGTCCAGATTTCCAGGTGTTATCAAATGCTTCCCACCCTCTATGTTTCTTCAGAAACCCTTGAAACCAATCCATCATATGCTTGAAAAGTCCAAGATAAACTGTATGGAGTAAATCTGGCTGATGCAGATCAGCAGTGGAAATGTGCAGAGGTTCATAAAAAACATTTAGACTAATCTTGATATATGGAGCATTAAATATGATGTCAATCACGCCCGATATGGACTCCTGTACTACATCTAGAATTTCTTCCTCCAGGCACTTGTATCTGGCATAATCTCTAGCCTGATACCTCTCTTGTGTGTTGGATCCTGATATATCCAGAGGTATCTCATGTTTAGGACCTGCATTGGATTGTACGCCATGCAGCGCAAAGTTTTCTATGAGGTCAGCAATCTAGGACGCCAATATGGAGAAGCATCTCAGAATTTTCCCATCAGCATAGTCAAATGAGACACTGTTAAGCCCAGCATCTGGTAAGAACTCGAATAGGAGCTCGAATACGCCTTATAGTATGTCAGCGTTGATTTGCCTCTAGTGCCTGTTGGCAGAAGAGGACTGCTGGAACTTGAGTGGGACAGGTGATAATTCAAGAAGGAGAACTGCCATTATTCCAGGTCTGTTACACTTGGTCGACGGAAGATTTCCTATTGTAATATTCACCACCCATGCCTTCTTTTCACTGCAAAGGTTGCTTAGGTGTACCTGATTTGACATTCTAATAATTGGAAACACTGTTGCTCCAGATGGAAGTCTTTCCTGTCATGAGTTAGCCTGCGTATATGGCATAAGGGGAGTATACTATATTGGCACCCTACTTGAATATCCCACTACCAGTCTGCTATATGTATTCCTGAATATACATATTATCGATTGAAATCGCGTTAACGCTGTGAAGTGTAAACAAAATCCTCTTTATACGCTATCTGTCATAGAAAGTATCGGATACCGTCTAGAACATTACGGTAGAGGAAAGGCAAAGTCCTCATGCCATCCTCAACATGAGATTTGAACCATGGTAAGTATGGGCTACAGGGATCCAATAACTAGAGGTGGTTCTCAAGTATATATATTGAGCTATAGCTAATGTTGTCTGAATTATCGTGGCCATTTGAAAAATATTTGTTAATCCGTTACTTGGATACCTTAC
Organism: Tuber brumale; assembly: GCA_014065205.1. Taxonomy (NCBI): domain Eukaryota; kingdom Fungi; phylum Ascomycota; class Pezizomycetes; order Pezizales; family Tuberaceae; genus Tuber; species Tuber brumale. Next base: position 124,707 of record JACCEG010000343.1, on the reverse strand, counting down.
TTTGTATGAAGCCGGATGCAAGTTTCAAATTGTGCACACTAGCAAATGGCACCTATGAGTCCTCACACAGATTTTGCCATTCTTCTACGAATCCTTCCATGTCCCCCATAGGTTCTCCTGCGCTGGGATAATACTGTTATGCGTAGGGGGCCGATGATGCGTTGACCATATGGAGTGATTCCTGGTCAGATTCATTGGCAACCCCTTCATCAGTTGCGTCTTGCTGCCCGCAAGATATACAGGTATCTGATTCATGGTCGGACTCCGGCAGATCGTTCTCATGAGCCGTGACATCATGGAGCAAGTGGGAGGATTGCTTATCATGAATATTCTTCGTGGAAGTATTGCTCCGTATATGCGTTGTGAGAACATCGGCAAAGTCTGCATGTACTCTTCAAAGGTATTTCTTCTAGGTACCTGCACAGATGTATTTGCCGTGGCAAAATGAACATTTCATAGGCATTGCAGGACTTGGCTCAGTGCATGGTCAGAGCCTTATATGTATTATGAGGTCAAGTGGAATGCTCTCTTGCAAACGTCTAGATTAAGATGGCAAATAGAGCCAAGAAGTTCCAAAAATCTAAGAGCTAACTAATGGTTAATTCAGTTTAGCCTATGGATACTGATGTCATCTGCATCAGACTATGTTTTGTTTCTGAGAAATGCTTTCCTTTATACTTGAATAGAAGATATCCAGCTTGCAAGTTCAAGTGTGTAGGATGTCCACATTTCAAGTTACACAGAAGAGAACAGGCATCGTAGGCGTCTGATGGTTGAATTCATAATAACTCGGAATCAGTTTCAAGATGTCTGGAGCATCAGGGACTGATTTTTAAACTCAATTGATCATGACCAAAGGACGGTCAAACCAAGAAAAGTATCAATAACTTATACAGCATTCAGCAAATACACAACGCTCATGCCATTAACACTTGGAACTAATCAGAAGACATGGCTCAAAATAATAATATCCAGTACATCCATATGCCAAATATTCAAAAAGTACATATAGCTCCACTGAGGCATGTGTATGTGCTCTTAGCTGTAGCACTTGGTAGGGCAATTACCTCTGCAAGGACTGGAAACAACAAAATCAGCCAGTATAAGACCAGGCTTAACTTCACCCCAGAGGATCCTAGCAGACAGCTCTATGCAGTATGGAGAAAAATAGTCAAAGACCAGATGTCAGCATGGAATTACACCAATATTAATACTTTCCTGAAGGATGACTTCCGCAACACTTTTCCTGGTATGAGTAGATTGTGCCCAGCTTGCGACGCTCTTGTGACCGCAGATGCCAATGACATTCACCAGAGGCAGCAGATTGAAGATGCCATCATTTCACTTGCTAAGGACTATGGCAAGAGCTTAATGGACAGTCTTCTTAAGAAAGGTGGACCTCAACCTGCGCCGGCCATACCTGCAATCATTCCTGCGTATATCCTTGTTGAAGCAATCTTGCTGGTATCAGGAGCTAAGGGTCAATAGGGTATGTAAGCTCCACAACAGCCTGCACCTGGGAATGCCAAAGATCCACAAGCTTGCCATAACATGCCTCCACAGCCGGCCCCTGGGAGTGCTTATATTCCCCAAGCTCGTCAGAATGTTTCGCAACAGCCAGCGCCTAGGATTGCTAAAGTTCTCCAAGCTCACCAGAACATGCCCCCACAGCCGGCGCCTGGGAATGCTGAAGTTCTCTAAGCTAGTCAGAATGTTCCGCAACAGCCGGCGCTCGGGAATGTGAAAGTTCCCCAGGCTGGTCAGTATATTCCACAACAGCCCGTACTAGGGAATGTCCAAGTTCCCCAAGGTGGTCAGAATGTTCTGCGACACCTGGCGCCTGAGAATGCAGAAGTTCCCCAAGGGGGCCAGAATGTGCCTCAACAGCACATGCCGTAAGGTGTTATAGGTATCAGAAGAGGTTAGTCAACCGCCCTAAAAGATTCTAGTTTCCATGCACTGACCAAAAATATATAGATTGGAATGCATTACCTCGTCGTCCATGTGCTATATGTATCGTTTGGGTCCAGCCATCAACGCGTGGTGCAGTTCTGTTAGGCTCCCAGAGGATGTTGGTAGAAGCTCAACCTGACTATCAATCAGTCTATTGGTGAGGTAATTATATATCAGGAGTATGATTTGGTGAGTTAGAATCTATAGATCTTTCCAGATTGTTTGCTATGATTTTGAGGTGGGTGCCTATCCGACGGATTCGTTATATCCTAGGCATGACTTGTGAAGGAAGCCGGATGCTCCACTGGCACTCAGCGCAACCTATATCAATGATGACCTGCATTTTCAGCAAAAATAATGTAACAAGGCATGCCTGGTTGCTCTTAAATCAAGTGCTGCGGGACCCACGCGATATTTTAGTGTATTGTTACTGCGATGAAGACGACCCGAGACCAGATACCCCAGCAGTCAAGAGCCACTCCTATGCTGAAGAGCATGCAGTGAGGAATATTGGCCATGAATGAGATACAAGCGCACGTCAAATGCATACCGGGGCTCCCACACGGCACACCCTAGCTAATGCAGGTCATAGCAGTGGCTCCCTGGTAAGACGTTTGCAGGTTTGAGACAAGACAGTCGCGGTGTCCATGCCCGGCATGGATGTGCAAAATGATGAGGGTGAGTATGAGATATTACTCAGATATCTGTCATTCCCGGTATAGGCATCTGGCAGGAATGCCAACAATCATAGAGGGGATAAGGTAAGAGAAGAGTCGCTCTCTCGTGACGCAGCTTCTAACTTATACATGGTAGATATCGGCCTGTCTCCACCAGATCATGTTCCATTGGAACAGAAACACTGGAGTCTCCTGAATTGACAAGCCCTGGCCGTGGAATCAATGACTCCAGGGGTACTCAACATTGTACTGAAGCACACACAAGTTGTACTCCAAAGTATTCCAGCAGTGAAGCCAAAGAGGCAGTGCCACGGCACGGCGTGATCCAACAATGTGATAGATTAGACAGTGCAGGTATTGGACATGGTGGCGGCCTAGATCGATTGTGTTAGCAGTTAGCCCAAGTATTATATTTGGAGAATCATGCACAATTTCTACTTCCTTCTATTTTTTATGTGTATCATAAATCCTGTCAGCTCTGTCATAATATCATCTGTTTCCTGCTCTTGCATATTATATGGCATGGACGCCCGCGTCACATGTCGAGATATCATAGCACGTTGCCAATAACAACATCACTGGAATATATGGTTGTGGGTTATGGTTTCCCTTTCAGTCAAGTGAGGTTCCAACCGGCCAGGTAGTGGACATCTCTTGGTATCACCCCTGCATGCGGCTTAAAAGTTTATTTTATAAATATAAAGTAAACACCTCATGATGTTACATACATATTACGATACATTAAGAATCACACTACATACATGCGAAACCATTTTCTGACACTCGCAGGACATTTCTCGTGAAATAGGTTGATCGAGGCCACACAATTTGCCTTTGACCTTGGTCAACGCCAAGGTCAATATGGTATTTACTTATAAGCCTGGTTTAGGGTTTACTTACTCCATATCAGATGAGTCTCTCCTTGCCCTACCAGTTCCCTCTCCACTTGCTCTACTAGTTCCCTCTCCCCTTGCCCTACCAGCTCTCTCTACCCTTGCCTTACTTGTTCTCTCTCTCCCATAATCCTGTCTTTTCTTCTTCATATGGAAGTCCACTGGACACTCCTCAATCCTCATGCTAACACCCCACATCCATCAACCCTCACGCCAATACCCCGCATACCAGTTCCCTCTCCACTTGACCCACCAGTTCTCTCTCCCCTTGCCCTAATTGTTCTCTGTCTCCCGTAACCCTCTCTTTTCTTCCTCCCATCGACATACACCTCACACACCTCTACCCTCATGCTAACACCCCACACCCCTTAACCCTCCTACCAACACCCACTCCTACATCCCTCCATACATCAGTCAATATCCTTGCCCCCCCCCCCATATATAGATTTTCATATATTTCTTTCTTGGCTTTCTCCCGCCTCCCCTGCAAAAAAAGAGTAAAAAAAGAATGCTACATGAGTAATTCAGATAGCCAATGCGAAAGTACACTCCAACCAATCATTGGCTCCCATGCCTTACTAACACCATGTTCTGTTTTGATAGACGCCACACCCTCAAATGTCATGAAAGTGATATGAGGAGAGGGAAACATCGCATGATACCTTGGAGTACAGCATCTAGAGTAGCCGACAGAGTGTAAGCCATCAATCGCAATTATGGGTCTTCATGTTTTGTTTTTCTTTCCTCCACATCATCTGACATGATCTAACCTTTAATCAGAACAGTAGTGGGAGCACGAGTAAGATTTCGGTAGACAACCCACCTTTTGGTCCAGCGGTGGAGGACTCCATGTAAGTTAAAACTTTAAGCTATCCACATTGCTCAGATTCTGTTAAACTAACTCTCATATTTCAATTAGGGGGTACTATGGTACAATAGCATACGCCGAAAGCTGGTGTGGATTCTGGAATCTGCGCGCCAGCTCCAGTCCCTACAGAGCCTGGTCCAAGGAAATCAGGACTCATATAACAGGCACTCCTTGGACCGCTGCTGTCTGACCAACTCCAGTTTGGAGTTGGTCCTTATATTGGCCCGCTCCCTTCCTCCCATCATGGCAGGGATTGAGCTCATTAAGAACAAGTACTGTGTCAAGGACATCAGAGAAGTCGAACGTCAGCTAAGGATAGTGGTCCTGGATACAGCCAAGAAACTTTAGATGAGGAACGTGTATCTTATAGCTGGGCGCGCAACTGTGGCAGTGGTTACGCGACCTCCGCGTAAGTGTCCTTCTCCTTCTATATTTTGCTACCCTTGTACTAACATCCATTGTCAGTGGTTCAACCCACTTGGACCTCCCCGTACTGCCGACTGGCGGTCTGGATGCATATCGTTTGCTCCCCTGGGGCCCTTGGGGAGGGCTACCCATTCCTTGGCTACCCTTGGTGTTCCGTTAACTTTAAGCATGGAATCGCCTAGGGGGTCATCCAATTACCAAGGATACATAGTGTGCACGGGATAGTCAAGGACCGATGTGTGGAGGAGGCAATCGGGTGCCTCTGGTATCTCATCAATGTAACTGGTGTGGGCACATGCTCACTTCGGTGGGTGCCCTGCATGCCTCTCTCGGTCTATGACCTCATCTTTTCATGTGAAGATGATGACATCTGGGCGTGGGTCATCACCACTGATATCAAAGATCCTGCGGGCCTTATGGTCCTGGAGCCGCACCTGGATCATGGAGAGGACTCGTACAAGACCCCTGTGCCTGCCCATAGTAGATACCAGTTTTTTGGTTTTGAGGTCTGGGATCACAGTGGGCAAGCGGGGGATATAGGGGAGGCCATGCAAGCGGAGGATGATAACGAGGACAAAGATGAGTGGCTCCCGGATGAGGACACTGAGCTGAGCATGGACAAGTTCATATCGGAATCTTTAGTGCGGGGCAATGAGGTCAGAATTCTCATTGTCAATGTCTATTTCCTGAAAACTCCTTACTTCTGTTAACAAAATCTGCAGCTAATCTGTTAGGCGGACGCCGGACTCAAGTATATAACTGAGGGACATAGGCCCGAAATCTTTGATTGGAGAATCTGTCGAGGAAGGCGCGTCTCAATAAAGTAAGGTAAGGTAAAGATTTGTAAAGCGTAAACAATATTATATTGATAACATCTCTTCTCCGTTGCTTGATGATGTCTGTAAAGCTCGGGAGGCACTTCGATATTTATATCCCGCGTCTGAGTGTTCGCGGACTACTTCTAACTACTATGCCTCCGAAGTACCACTCTGGTATAAATACGCAAATGTCCAGAATCTTATAAGTGCGAACACCGTTTGACCCGGAAACTTATCACACCCTTTCGCGGACTCAGAATAGTATTCCTCCATTGAGATGACTACGCTATTTGTTATACCAAACAGCCGCCTCTAACTCAGATGTCCGCATAGACTTTTATATGACTTTTAGTCTTAGTGACTATCGTCCCAATCGTCTCTTCGGTCATGAAGTGATCAGGTTCATGCCGGGCCACCTGGTGCCAAACGCAAGTTCGAGCCCGACGTGTCAGCGTCTTAGGAGGCTCCAACTTATCTAGGTCTTCAATTCTGAGCGTCCTTCCCCTTGGTCCGCCGGCCTCCGCAGAGGGGTCCTATTACTAGGACCAACCAATCTACAGCTGATCTCAGAAGGGTATGGGTGGATTCGGTATACCTCTAATAGCTTCCACTAAGGGGATATCCTCTTAGAGTATTTTGCCGAAAAACGTCGCGTCACTTTCGGCCTGTAGTTAGGGTCCCTCACTTTGAAGCCTACTATCTCAATGCGCCTCCGACGGACTTCCTCCGTTCCACTTCCAAGATGTCACCAAAGGTCCCCTCTCATAAATCCTGCAAACAGCATGCGGTCGGACGGACGGCGGCGACGTATATGGTGTTATGAAGGGGGCTTCATTGATGTGACATTTTAGTTATGGGACGCAACTCTCGAAATCTCGCTAATGAGGTGCGGGCCCCATAAGGGGGCCAGAGGCGGGTGTTAGCTCCTGTAAATTGAGGGTCTGTGCACCTGTCTCGGATTTCCATATGCCTAACATGAGCTCCCTCCTACCTGGCTTTGCCTCGAATGCCTTTATAATCATTTTATAATTTTTTTCTAGATACATTTTAAGACTCAGTGTGGTCAGGGTAAAAACCCTCCCGCGTTTACTTGGCCACGGTAGGAAAACCTTTTCCTCACTATCTTACTTCTGCCCTTCCTGGCATGTCCGGATTTTCATTATGAAAATTCTACACAACTTCCTCCGCATTTTCCATACCGGTGGCAGGCTCCCATGTGTTCTCATCTTCTGAACACCCTTGCCATTTAACGAAGAACCACAGTTCCCGCTTCTCTTGATAGCGACCGTGTATTCGTTTCCTGTAAGAGCGAATCTCGCTTCTTACTATTTTTTCAACCTCCGATTGCAGATCGCCGTCAATATCCTCCGGTTCTCCCGGCGGTTGCTGGCGATTATCATGAACTGACTCGCGGTAGGGTTCCAACAGTGCGACATGGAATACGGGGTGGATGTTCCACCGATCGGATATGTTGAGCTTGAATGCTCGGGATCCACGTTTTTCCATAATTTGGAAGGGGCCGCACAGCTTTGGACTTAGCTTCTTTGATTTCCGGCGGGTGCGGATGTTTTTCGCAGGTTAACATTACATTATCCCGGATCTTGAAATCTGGCTGCTGTCGAGCTTTCCGGTCATAATATTTTGACATTCCTTCCTGTGTCCTTTCTAGTGACCCTCTCGCTAGTTCATGTATCGTCTTCATCCAGTTCGCATAAAGTGTTGCTCCTGGAATTTGAGCTGCGCGCTCCTTCATCCACTCTGTCTGTGGATGGAATCCGTAATTCGCATAGAATGGCGACATCCCATGAGCATTGGTTGCGGCGATGTTATAGGCATGTTCTGCTAGCGGTAGTAGCTGATACCAGTTGTCCTGATCGTAGTTGACAAAACTTCTAAGGTAATCTTCCAGCCCTTGGTTGGTACGTTCGGTTTGTCCGTCAGTCTGAGGATGGTATGCCGTTGACATTCTTCGCTTAATTTCCAGTGCTTTGCAAAGGGATTCCCTAAATTCTGCTGCGAACTTTGAGTCCATGTCTGCGACGATTTCGGTGGGTAGGCCGTCTAGCCTCCATACTTCTTTCAGGAAAGCATTTGCGACATTCTTGGCCGTAGCCGTGGTCTGTAGTCCGATGAAATGTGCCATTTTTGTAAACCGATCCACTACTACCATTATCTGGGTACACCCTTGTGACTCTGGCAGTTGACTGATAAAGTCCACCGAGATCGATGCCCATGCTGCGTAGGGTATTTGCAATGGTTGCAGTAACCCGTACTTGGCATGTCTAGGTGACTTATTATGCTGGCATTCATCGCAGGATCGTACGTAATCGTTGACCCATGCCGCAAGTCCTTTCCAGTAGAAGTCTCGCATGATTATTTCCAAAGTCTTTTGTTGTCCGAAATGTCCGGCAACCTTTGCATCATGACACCCTTCTGCGATCTTGGTATATAGCGCCTGACTATCTGGTACAAATAGTCTTTGTTTATAATATATTAGATCGTCGGTTAAAGTCCAATCTTTGGGAAAATCCTTTCCTTCGTCTCGTAACTTAATAAGTTCTTCCTTTCGTTTCCTCCAAGCTGCGTCTTTCCCGCTAGCTGCCTGTATCTCACTTAGGATTTCCCGATTGAACTGCTTCATACCCTTTTGCAGGATAATAGCATTTGACATTAGAACTTTTTCGGGTACTTCTGAAATATCGTACCAATGTTCATTGTCTTTATCTGATGCCTGTAGGTAGCTGATGCTAGGTTCCTGTTCCATGACGATCCAGGATCTTTTCGCTATGTCGATGCTTCCGAATCCCGCGGTTCCTCGCTCCGTTTCTTCCCAGTTGGCGACTTCCATCATGTCCGAAGTGTTGACCTTTTCCACCACCAATTGAGCTATGCGATCGCCCGTTCTTATTTGGCAGCCCATATCTTTATGGTTGAAAAGTATGACTGTGAGTTCGCCGGTGTAATCCGCATCGATTACTCCTGCGCTGGTAGAGATTCTGCTTCGGACTGCTAATCCACTTCTTGGGGCAACTCTTCCATAAGTTCCTTCAGGTAGCCCAGCGGCTATACCCGTACTTATTAATGCTTGTCCATATTTCGGGACAATGTTATCTTCTATGGCGTACAGGTCATGTCCTGCCGCCATTCTTGAGCCCTTTGTCAGCAAGTATGCTTTTTTGCTCAATCGCTTGACCCTGATAACGGGTTCCTTTCCACCTCTTCGAGGTTCCAAATCCAAATCCTTATCTCCATCCCAGTCTTCTCCTTCATCGCCTACCCTCGCTACTAGTGATACCAGGAAATTTTCTTCTTTTAAAATTTTCTGTTCGCGATGCGTAGCTCCCTTCTCAGGACGGTACTCCGGCCATCTGCTTAATGCATCAGGCTTTCCGCCCTTTGTGCCTGGTCGGTATAAAACGTGAAAATTGTATTCTACCAACTTCTGGGCCCATCGAATTTGAAGACCACTCCAGACTTTCGAGGTGAGGAAGTATTGTAGGTTCTGATGGTCGGTAAAAACCGTGATCGGTTTCTCGGTCCCAATCAGGGAGTGTCTCCATTCTTTAAAAGCTTCTAGGATCGCAAGGACTTCTTTCTCATCAATCTCATAATTGCGCTCCTCAGAGTTTAATTTTCTGGAATGGAAGGCTACTGGATGCAATCTTTTCTCAAAGTATTGAGAAAGGACGCAGCCGAGTGTAAAATCGCTAGAGTCTGTATCTACCACCGTTTCTCTTTCTGGGAAAAAGTGGTGAAGTATGGGGGCTGTGGTGAACCGGTTCTTTAATTCTTCGAAAGCCGTGTCCAGTTCAATTCCTCATTTAAAATTCTTAGGATTTCCTTGTACTGTCTTGGTTATTGGTTTGCAAATAGCCGAGAAGTTTTTGATAAATCGTCGGTAGAAGTTATCAAATCCCATGAAGACTTGTACTTCGCTAACTGACGTAGGTGCTTTCCAGACGATTATGGATTCCACCTTTCGTGTGCTCATAGACACCCCATCGACCATCACCATATAGCCTAGGAATTCCACCTCCGTGGCATGGAAAGTCGATTTCTTTAGCGATACCGCTAATTGAAAGTCAGATAGACTTTGTAAAACTTTCTTAACAGCTTCGATGTGTTCCTTTTCATCCTTTGAGTCAATGAGAATATCATCAAGGTAACAGACAACTCCGACGTCATAGTATTCCTGTAGAACTTAGTTCATCATATCTTGGAAGGTTGCTGGAGCATTAACCAATCCAAAAGGCATAACCTTATATTCGTAGTGTCCGTATCTCGTAGGAAACGCTGTCTCCCATTCATCTCCTTCCTTTATCCTAATCAGGTGGTAACCAGCTTTAAGGTCTAACTTTGTGAAGATCTTTGCGCCGGCTACTCTATCCCTGAGTTCGGACATTAATGGGAGGGGATGTTGGTTGAGGATAGTAATCTTATTTAGATTTTGAGAATCCACAACTAGACGTAGTCTACCATCTGGCTTTGGTACGAATAATATGGGTGCGCCTGCTGGCGATTGGCTCCGTGTGATTTTTCCTTGTTTGATCATCGTTTCCAAGTATTCTCGTAAAGCCTTAAGCTGTTTTTCCGACAACAGATATATCAGCCCCCAGGGAGGTGTTGATCCTGGAATCAGTTTGATTTCATGGTCGAATGTCCATCTTGGAGCTAATCTTTCTGCCGTCTGGGCTTCTAACAAATGTTTGTAGCTCCAGTATTCTTTTGGTAAGGATTCGAGTTCCACTGTATTTTCAATGGCTCCGATTCTTCCGATGCGGCAGGCATTAGGGTCCCAAGCGACGGATTCGCCATATTCGAACATATCCGATATTCCTTCATCTTCTTCCAAACAGTTTTCACAACATTTTGCGGAGAAGGTCCAATTTTCTGCATCTTCTATGTGAGAAACTGGGTGTGCACGATGCCACCAACCAAAAGGAATTATCATTCCATAGTGACCTGCTTTAGCCACTTTACACGATGCTTCAGAGATGTGTCGGTTCTTTCCTATTTCCATCTTTATTGGGAGAGTGTAACACTTCCCTCCTGAGGCGGCTGACGATCCGTCAAAGCCTAAGATATTAACTGCATTGTCGCGTTCTATAGAGGGAACGCGAAGGTCTTCAACTAGGTCCTGGTTGATAAGGAACACGTTAGATTCCAAGTCTAACAAGACTTTAACTTTGTATCGCTTATCGTGTATATGGAGGTAAGCGATCCCTTCCGGACAGTTGTATCGTTTAGGTTTTGGAGCCTCTAGTTCCATGCGCTTAGCGCGAATGAGGCCTTCTTGGTTCTTTTGTTTAGGTATCGTTGGTGTTGGGTGTACGTACCAAGATGTTTGTTACTACGCCCGCGTAGTTTCGACCATGGAGGTCTCCTTAGACAAACTAGTAACTCGGTTAGCTCTAACAATCTGGGTCTACATACTAAGCGGCGTTTCATCGATACGCTATTACGCACGACCAGTTTTCAGGCTGGATGCCTTCTCCCAACACGCCAGGCCTAGGCTCATAGCAGATTTTCGGGCGGTTATTAGCCATTTTACTCCCCTTGTGTGGGGTTCCCGCTTTCGCCGAATCCTTTCCCTTAGGGTTTCGGTTATCCGTCCAGATCCCTCAGAGGGGCCTTGCGCACCAAAGCAGTACATCCCTATCCCACACCCAGGCCAGAAGGCAGAATAGTACATACGTATAATACGACTCAGACTCGTGTGGTAGGTGGAACGGCCCGCGTCGGTTGTCCTCCTGTCGTGTATTTGTTATCAGGTAGATCTTGCATTGCTATGTCCTAACTTCTTCGGTATAGTTACTTGCTTGCTCATTGGTAGCAGGCAACCACCAGGTGACTCGAGGAACTTCGTACTGTTGGCTCCCGGGCCATGTGGGCATGTTTACTATCCTCTCTTTCTTTTAAGACTCTCCATATATTGATTCTTGTGTTCGAGCTCGTAAGTCCCTCGTGGGGTCCCTTCACTTAGAGCCTACTTGCATTGATCCGGAAAGGAGAGACTTGCTTCGCGCCGCTATGATTATTTTGAGTTTCGATTCCCGTAGTTGCACACGGAATACCCGATCCCCGTCGCGGTCGGTACCCAATACACTCCAGCCAAAGGAGGTTCCCATTTCGATTCCAGCTCCATCTGGACACTGAATACCCAAACACCGTCGCCGTTGGTACCATTGAACTGACCTAGGTCAGTTCCTCGTCGTCTGTCAGTTCCCAGATCTTATTAACTCATACTGGGTTCTGGATGGCCGCGATTTTGCGAGCTAGTTTAGGCTTTACGATAGCCGACCTTTCTGGTCGAATTCCGGTTTTTATCGGTCTGGAGCTGGCCGTTGCCGCCGATATATGGGCGTCTCCCCAACACGTCTGATAGGGGTGGTTTTTCTTCCCACAACGTGTGCAATCTCCTTCTTTCCTCCGAGTTTCTATCACACTCTGCGGGATACCGGTATGGGCCTCGGCAAAGTTTGTGGGGTGGTCTTTGTCTCACCTCCCAACCTTTTCCTGGGCTTCTCCGGTTCATCATCCCTTTTTCGTTTTCGTAGTGGGGCTCCACCTCTCTAGACATAATGTTTGGTATTCCTTGGTCGCTTCGGTTTAGAGTCCCGTCGGTCTTCTCTTTTGACCTCTTGGACTGCTTTGGGTTTTGACAACTTGTCTTGCCCAATTTTCTCTCTTGCCAGGAGTCCTTCTTCTGACCGACCACACAGTCTTAGGGCCTCTTCCCATTCTTGATCCCCGGTATATTACAGTGCTGACAATCTGCGGACAATTTGTTTGGGAAGTTTATTTTCGACTTCCTCCCGTCTGGATTCTCCGGTCATGCGTGCACGAATGTTATGGTTATGCATGATCATTAGGTAACATTCAATGCTTCCATCGTACTCGACTAGCTTCATAGCGCGAAGCGCTAGTCGTTCTGCTTCCACCGGAGCGAACCGCTTGATCATGTCATGCTCAAAACGAGTCCATGTCGCTAGTTCCCGCTGCTGGGTTTCCCCTTGGAGCCCGTCCATAGCCTTCCGGTACCATACGGTATAAGGAAGGACTATTTCTCCTTTTGCACAGGTGAGCGCATATATGACACGTTCTCGGGCATCTTCCCAGATTCGTGGGTTCCTTTCGAAGTAGTGCGTGCATTGCAAAATCCACACATATATATCTTGTCCGGGTCTGTCTTCGAAGAATGGGGGTGGCTCTGATGGTCGCTTAATGTTTAGCGCCATCGCGTTGGCAAGTGTTTCTGCCATGCCAGACTGTTCTAGTGTTTGTCCTTGCCTGCCTCGGCTAGGACCTCCTGTCCTCCTCCTTCTTTCATCATCGTCAACATCATCGTCATCGTCACGAGGATCCCCTGGGTTACCCCCTTGGGCACCTGAGGTGAATGCATCAGCAGCTTCTCTGCCTTTTCCCTTCTCCCTACGCGTAGGTGGAGCATAGTACTCCCCGTCGTCCGTTTCTTGAACTGCGGGTAACGGCGCGGTTCTTGCAGCTTCGGGACTTGGTGCTGCGGCTAATATTTTATTTATTGCGGCTGTTAACCCTTTGAGGGTTTGGTTTGTCTCGATATTTTGCAGTTGTTGCTGGTCTTGAGATCTGCGAATCTCCGCTTGCCGCGTGTTCTGATCCGTGCGCATTTGTCCTAGGGTGCGATTGATTACTCTTTCGCGCGTGACGCTTGGGGCTTGGAATATAACGAATTCCGCTCTTAGACCGAGAACCATTTGTTCCAGAGTCTGGTCTCGGGCCAATGCCGCTTGGCTTTCTTCCCCGAGGGTTCCATGTAACCTCGTGGTTACCTCTTCATGTTCCTGTTAACACCGTTCTTGAGCATCAATCTTCTTTGCCACTTCCCAGATCATTTCCTCTTGGATCCCTTTAATTTCTCTTTCCACTCCGGATAGCTGCATCAACAAAATAGCAATATCATTGTCGTGGATGTCTTGTCCATCCATGATTTACTGTTGAACCTTAAGTAGCTTTAAGGTATTGTCTTGGGTAGCCCCCTTCAAATGGTTGAAGGCGATATTGGCTTGGTCAAGTGAGGTATTTATGTCTCGCCTTATTTGACCCAACGTGACTCCAAGACGTGCAGCTAATCTTGCTAGGTTTGCAGCGTGTTCACCTGGCTTTGGTGTGGAAGCGCTTGATATCCTAGGAGTGCTTGCGACACTAGAGGATCGGTGAGAGGGTATATTTCCTCTCTGAAACGCAGGTTCTTGAGGTGTCGTCAGCAAGGGACTATGAATTGCGGAATCATCCGTCTCATCCGTGGTATCGGGTCGGGTATCCATAGGTTCGCCCGCCATTATTATTTTCCATGGGTGCTGAGGTACCCCCGCCATCGTTATACTTTCCGGATAGGCTAGCTGTTCTAGTAGCCCTGGATGAGTGATTACGGGTACTTCGTACCAGAGTTCTTGATATCCTTTAAAAGGTTTAAGGAATCGTATGTAGGGTATCCAACGTTTGAGATACTCTAGAGGTGTAGGCATGCTGTTCGCAGGATATACGAGAGGGGACCTTTGGCGACATCTGGGAAGTGGAATGGAGGAAATCCGTTGGCGGCACATTGAGATAGTAGGCTTCAAAGTTAGGAACCCTAACTACGGGCTGAAAGTGACGGGACCTTTTTCGGCGGACTACTCTAAGAGGATATCCCAGTAGTGGAAGCTATTAGGGGTATACCGAATTCACGCATACCCTTCTGAGATCAGCTGTAGGTTGGTTGGTCCTAGTAATAGGACCCCTCTGCGGAGGCCGGCGGACCAAGGGGAAGCACGCTCGGAATGGAAGACCTAGATAAGTGGGAGCCTCCAAAGACACTGACACGTCGGGCTCAAACTTGCGATTGGCACTTGGTGGCCCGGGATGAACCTGATCACTTCATGACCGAGGAGACGTTTGGGACGATAGTCAATAAGACTAAAAGTCATATAAAAGTCTATGCGGACATCTGAGTTAGAGGCGGCTGTTTGGTATAACAAGTAGCGCAGTCATCTCCACGGAGGAATACTATTCCGAGTCCGCGAAAGGGTGTGATAAGTTTCAGGGTCAAACGGTGTTCGCACTTATAAGATTCNGTAGCGCAGTCATCTCCACGGAGGAATACTATTCCGAGTCCGCGAAAGGGTGTGATAAGTTTCAGGGTCAAACGGTGTTCGCACTTATAAGATTCTGGACGTTTGCGTATTTAAACAAGACTGGTACTTCGGAGGCATAGTAGTTAGTAGTAGTCCGCGAACACTCAGACGCGGGATATAAATATCGAAGTGCCCTCCGCGCTTTACAGACATCATCAAGCAACGGAGAAGAGATCTTATCAATATAATATTGTTTACGCTGTAAAATTCTTTACCTTACCTTACTTTACCGAGACCAGCCTTCCTCGACAGATTCTCCAATAAAAGATTTCGGGCCTACGTCCCTCAGTTATATACTTGAGTTTGGCGTCCGCCTAACAGTATATTGATAGTTCTCCTGTTACCAAGGCTCACTATATGAACTACGAGTTCACCTCAAACTCCACCCTCACCTCAGACTTCGATTATATTTTCAAAGCACCTCATTGTCCAATCTATATTCATTCATTCGAAGAAATATGCGAGACCGAGCTGTTCGAAATCGAAGAAGAATATACGCAAGAAACCTCCTGGTTCACCGTACCTTTCGGGATCCCCACGAGGGATCAATTTAAGAGCATATATCACACCTGGCACGGTTCGGATTTTGAGTGGAATTCGACCCAGTCAGAAGACTTCGTCGACTGGAGCACCCAGTGCTCTCTGAAGACAGAAGAGAAAGAAAAGGAAAACCCAGGGACAGCCATCTGGGGGTCAGACATCCCCTCGGCCTGGGCCTAAGATACTTTAGATGTACTATAAGTACATCCTAAACCTCGAGAAAAAGAAGATTCAGGTTTTGAGTCCAGAGTCGGACCAATCGAACCCTTTTATACCTGCACCTCTAGAGTATCTCAAACGTTGGATACCTTACATGCGATTCCTTAAACCTTTGAAAGGATATCAAGAACTCTGGTACGAAGTACCAGTAATCACTCATCCAGGGCTACTAGAGCAGTTAGCCTATCTGGAAAGTATAACGATGGCGGGAATACCTCAGGACCCTAGGAAAAGAATAACGGCGGGCGAACCTATGGATACCCGACCCGATACCACGGATAAGACGGATGATTCCGCAATTCATAGTCCCTTCCCGACGACACCTCAAGAACCTACGTTCCGGAGAGGACATCTACCCTCTCACCGATCCTCTAGTGTCGCAAGCACTCATAGGATATTAAGGGCTTTCACACCAAAGCCAGGTGAACACGCTGCAAACCTAGCAAGATTACCTGCGCGTCTTGGAGTCACGTTGGGTCAAATAAGGCGAGACATAAATACCTCACTTGACCAAGCCAATATCGCCTTCAACCATTTGAAGGGGGCTACCCAAGACAATACCTTAAAGCTACTTAAGGTTCAACAGCAAATCATTGATGGACAAGACATCCACGACAATGATATTGCTATTTTGTTAATGCAGCTATCCGGAGTGGAAAGCGAAATTAAAGGGATCCAAGAGGAAATGATCTGGGAAGTGGCAAAGAAGATTGACGCTCAAGAACGGTGTTAACAGGAACATGAAGAGGTAACCACGAGGTTACATGGAACCCTCGGGGAAGAAAGCCAAGCGGCATTAGCCCGAGACCAGACTCCGGAACAAATGGTTCTCGGTCTAAGAGCGGAATTCGTTGAATTCCAAGCCCAAAGCGTCACGAGCGAAAGAGAAATCAATCGCACCTTAGGAGAAATGCGCACGGATCAGAACACGGGCCAAGCAGAGATTCGCAGGTCTCAAGACCAGCAACAACTGCAGAATATCGAGACAAACCAAACCCACAAAGGGTTAACAGCGGCAATAAATAAAATACTAGCCGCAGCACTAAGTCCCGAAGCTGAAACACCCGCGCCCTTACCCGCAGTTCAAAAAACAGACGACGGGGAGTATTATGCTCCATCTACATGGAGGGAAAAGGGAAAGGGTAGAGAAACCGCTGATGCATTCCCCTGAGGTGCCCAAGGAGGCAACCCAGAGGATCCTAGTGACGATGACGATGATGGTGACGATGATGAAAGAGGGAGGAGGACAGGAGGTCCTAGCCGAGGCAGGCAAGGACAGACACCAGAACATTCTGGCATGGCAGAAACACTTGCCAACGTGATGGCGCTAAACATTAAGCAACCGTCAGAGCCACCCCCATTCTTTGAAGACAGACCCGCACAAGATATATATGTGTGGATTTTTCAATGCACGGACTGCTGCGAAAGGCACCCGCGAATCTGGGAAGATGCCCGAGAACGTGTCATATATGCGCTCACCTGTGCAAAAGGAGAAATAGTCCTTCCTTATACCGTATGGTACCGGAAGGCTATGGACGGGCTCCAAGGGGAAACCCAGCAGCCAGAACTAGCGACAAGGACTCGTTTTGAGCATGACATGATCAAGTGGTTCGCTCCGGTGGAAGCGGAAGGACTAGCGCTTCGCGCTATGAAGCTAGTCGAGTACCATGGAAGCATCGAACATTACCTAATGATCATGCATAACCATAACATTCGTGCACGCATGACCAGAGAATCCTGGCGGGAGGAAGTCGCAAATAAACTTCCCAAACAAATTGTCCGCAGATTGTCAGCTCTGCAATATACCACGGATCAAGAATGGGAAGAGGCCCTAAGACTCTGTGGTCGGTCAGAAGAGGGACTTCTGGCAAGAGAAAAAATTGGGCGAGACAAGTTGTCAAAATACAAAGTAGTCCAAGAGGTCAAAAGAGAAGACCGACGGGACTCTAAACCGAAGCGACAAAGGGATACTAAACCCTATGTCAAGGGAGGTGGAGCCCCACCATGAAAACGAAAAAGGGATGATGAACCGGAAAAGGCGAGGAAGAGGTTGGGAGGTGCGACAAAAACCACCCATACAAACTTCGCCCGGGCCCATGCCGGCATCCCGCAGAGTGTGATAGACACTCGAAGAAAGGAAGGAGATTGCAGACGTTGTGGGAAGAAAAACCACACCTATCAGACGTGTAGGGGAGATGCCCATATATCAGCGGCAACGGTCAGTTCCAGACCGATAAAAATGGGAATTCGACGAGCCTGGTCGGCTATCGTAAAGCCTAAACTAGCACGCAAGGTCGCGGCCTCCAGAACCCAGTACGAGTTAATAAGATCTGGGAACTGGCGGACGCCGAGGAACTGACCTAGGTCAGTTCAATGGCTCCAACGGCGACGGCGTTTGGGTATTCAGTGTCCTGATAGAGCTGGAATCGAAAAGGGAACCCCCTTTGGCTGAGGTGTATTGGTTACCGACCGCGAGGGGGATTGGGTATTCTGTGTGCAACTACGGGAATCGAAACTCAAAATGATCGAAGCAGCGCGAAGCAAGTCTCTCCTTTCAGGCTCAACGCAAGTAGGCTCTAAGTGAAGAGACCCCATGAGGGACTTACGAGCTCGAACACAAGAATCAATATATGGAGAGTCTTGATCGAAAGAGAGGATAGTTAACAAGCCCACATGGCCCGGGAGCCAACAGGATGAAGTTCCTCGCGTCACCTGGTGGTTGCCTGCTACCCATGCGCAAGCAAGTTACTATACCGAAGAAGTTAGGGCATAGCAATGCAAGATCTACCTGATAACAAATACACGACAGGAGGACAACCGATGCGGGCCGTTCCACCTACCACACGAGTCTGAGTCGTATTATACGTATGTACTATTCTGCCTTCTTGCCAGGGTGTGGGATAGGGATGTACCGCTTTGGTGCGCAAGGCCCCTCTGCGGGATCTGGACGGATAACCGAAACCCTAAGGGAAAGCATTGCGCGAAAGCGGGCACCCCACACCAGGGGAGTAAAATGGCTAATAACCGCCCCAAAATCTGCTATGAGCCTAGGCCTGGCATGTCGGGAGAAGGCATCCAGCCTGAAAACTGGTCGTGCGCAATAGCGTATAGGTGAAACGCCGCTTAGTATGTAGACCCAGATTGTTAGAGCTAAAAGAGTTACTAGTTTGTCTGAGGAGACCTCAATGGTCGAAACTACGTGGGCGTAGTAACAAACATCTTGTTACCTACACCCAACACCAACGATGCTTAAACGAAAGAACCAAGAAGGCCTCATTCGCGCTAAGCGCATGGAACTAGAGGCTCCAAAACCTAAGCGATACAACTGTCCGGAGGGGTTCGCTTACCTCCATATACACGATAAGCGATACAAAGTTAAAGTCTTGTTAGACTTGGAATCTAACGTGTTTCGTATCAACCAGGACCTAGTTGAAGACCTTCGCGTTCCCTCTGTAGAACGCGACAATGCAGTTGATATCTTAGGCTTTGACGGATCGTCAGCCGCCTCAGGAGGGAAGTGTTACACTCTCCCAATAAAGATGCAAATAGGAAAGAACCGTCATATCTCTGTAGCATCGTGTGAAGTGGCTAAAGCAGGTCACTATGGAATGATAATTCCTTTTGGTTGGTGGCATCGTGAACACCCAGTGTCTCACATAGAAGATGCAGAAAATTGGACCTTCTCC
>JACCEG010000343.1:62119-104677 GCA_014065205.1 Tuber brumale | reverse complement strand
ACTTTCAATTAGCGGTATCGCTAAAGAAATCGACTTTCCATGCCACAGAGGTAGAATTCCTCGGCTATATGGTGGCAGTCGATGGGGTGTCTATGAGCACCCGAAAGGTAGAATCCATAATGGTCTGGAAAGCACCTAAGTCGGTTAAAGAAGTACAAGTCTTTGTGGGATTTGCTAACTTCTACCAACGATTTATCAAAAACTTCTCGGCTATTTGTAAACCAATAACCGCGACATTACAAGGAAATTCTAAGAATTTTAAATCGGGAATTGAAGAGGATACGGCTTTCGAAGAATTAAAGCACCGCTTCACCACAGCCACCATACTTCACCACTTTTTCCCAGAAAGAGAAATGGTGGGAGAGACTGACGCTAGCGATTTTGCACTCGGCTGCGTCCTTTCTCAATACTTTGAGAAAAGGTTACATCCGGTAGCTTTCCATTCCAGAAAATTAAACTCGGCGTAGTGGAATTATGAGATTCATGACAAAGAACTCCTTGCGATCCTAGAAGCTTTTAAAGAATGGAGACACTACTTGATCGGGACAGAGAAACCAATCACAGTCTTTACTGACCATCAGAACCTACAATACTTCCTCACCTTAAAAGTCTGGAGCGGTCGTCAAATTCGATGGGCTCAGAAGCTGGTGGAATACAATTTTCGCATCGTATACCAACCAGGCACAAAGGGCGGAAAGCCTGATGCATTAAGCAGACGGCCGGAGTACCGTCCTGAGAAGGGAGCTACGCATCTCGAACAGAAAATTTTAAAAGAAGAAAGTTTCTTAGTATCGCTAGTAGCGCGGGTAGGCGATGAAGGAGAAGACTGGGATGGAGATAAGGATTTGGATTTGGAACCTCGAAGAGGTGGAAAGGAACCCGTTATCAGGGTCAAGCGACTGAGTAAAAAAGCATACTTGCCGACAAAGGGCCCCAGAATGATGGCAGGACATGACCTGTACGCCATAGAAGACGACATTGTCCCGAAATATGGACAAGCATTAATAAGGCCGGGTATAGCGGTGGGGCTACCCAAAGGAACTTATGGAAGAGTTGCCCCAAGAAGTGGATTAGCAGTCCGCAGCAGAATCTCTACTGGCGCAGGAGTAATCCATGCTGACTACACCGGCGAACTCAAAGTCGTACTTTTCAACCATAAAGATGTGGACTGCTAAATAAGAATGGGAGATCGCATAGCTCAATTGGTGGTGGAAAATGTCAACACTTCGGACATGATGGAAGTAGATGACTTGGAAGAAACGTAGCGAGGAACCGCGGGATTCGGAAGCACCGACATACCTGCGAGATCCTTGATCGTCAAGGAACAGGAACCTAGCATCAGCTACCTACAGGCATCGGCTAAAGACAACGAACATTGGTACGATATTTCAGAAGTACCCGAAAACGTTCTAATGTCCAATGCTATTATCCTGCAAAAGGGTATGAAGCAGTTCAATCCTGAATTCCTAAGTGAGATACAGGCAGCTATCGGGAGAGACGCAGCTTGGAGGCAACGGAGGGAAGAACTTATTAAGTTACGAGACGAAGGAAAGGATTTTCCCAAAGATTGGAGCTTAACCGACAATCTACTATATTAGAGGCGAAGACTATTTGTACCAGACAGTCAGACGCTATATACTAAGATCGCAGAAGGATGTCACGATGCAAAGGTTGCAGGACATTTCGGACAAGAAAAGACTTTGGAAATAATCATGCGAGACTTCTACTGGAAAGGACTTGCGGCATGGGTCAATGACTACGTACGATCCTGCGCTGAATGCCAACATAATATGTTACCTAGACATGCCAAGTACGGGTTGCTGCAATCATTGCAAATACCCTACGCAGCATGGGCATCGATCTCAGTGGACTTTATCACTCAACTACCAGAGTCACACGGGTGTACCCAGATAATGGTAGTAATTGATCGGTTTACAAAAATGACACATTTCATCGGACTACAAACCACGGCTACGGCCAAGGATGTCGGAAACGCTTTCCTGAAAGAAATATGGAGACTGCTCGGCCTACCCACCGAAATCGTCTCCGACATGGATTCAAAGTTCGCAGGAGAATTTTGGGAATCCCTTTGCAAAGCACAGGAAATTAAGCGAAGAATGTCAACGGCATACCATCCGCTGACTGACGGACAAACCGAATGTACTAATCAAGTGCTGGAAGGTTGCCTTAGAAGTTTTGTCAACTATGAGCAGGACGACTGGTATCAGCTACTACCGCTAGCAGAACATGCCTATGACAACTCCGCAACCAATGCTCATGGGATGTCGCCATTCTATGCGATTTACGGATTCCTTCCACAGACAGAGTGGATGAAGGAGCGCCAAGCTCAAAATCCAGGAGCAACACTTTATACGAACTGGATTAAGACGATACATGAACAAGCGAGAGGGTCACTAGAAAGGACACGGGAAGGAATGTCAAAATATTATGACCGGAAAGCTCGACAACAGCCAGATTTCAAGATCGGGGATAAAGTAATGTTAAACGCGAAAAACATCCGCACCCGACGGAAATCAAAGAAGCTAAGTCCAAAGCTGTACGGCCCCTGCCAAATTATGGAAAAACGCGGAACGAGAGCATTCAAGCTCCACATATCCGATCGGTGGAACATCCACCCCGTATTCCATGTCGCACTATGGGAACCCTACCGCGAGTCAGTTCAGGATAATCGTCAGCAACCGCCTAGAGAACCGGAGGACATTGACGGCGATCTGCAATGGGAGGTTGAAAAAATCGTAAGAAGCGAGATTCGCTCTTACAGGAAACGAGTACCCGGTCGCTATCAAGAGAAGCGGGAACTGTGGTACTTCGTTAAATGGCAAGGGTGTTCAGAAGATGAGAACACATGGGAGCCTGCCACCGGTATGGAAAATGCGGAGGAAGTTGTTCAGAATTTTCATAATGAAAATCCGGACATGCCAGGAAGGGCAGAAGTAAGATAGTGAGGAAAAGGTTTTCCTACCATGGCCAAGTAAACGCGGGAGGTTTTTTACCCTGACCACACTGAGTCTTAAAATGTATTTAGAAGAAATTATAAAATGGTTATAAAGGCATTCGAGGCGAAGCCTGGAAGGAGGGAGCTCATGTTAGGCATATGGAAATCCGAGACATGTGCACAGACCCACGGTAGGGTAACTGCGCACAGACCCTCAATTTACCGGAGTGCCAACACCCCCCTCCGGCCCCCTTATGGGGCCCGCACGTCATTAG
Organism: Tuber brumale; assembly: GCA_014065205.1. Taxonomy (NCBI): domain Eukaryota; kingdom Fungi; phylum Ascomycota; class Pezizomycetes; order Pezizales; family Tuberaceae; genus Tuber; species Tuber brumale. The sequence goes on along the minus strand of JACCEG010000343.1, from coordinate 101,446 downwards.
CGAGATTTCGCGAGTTGCGTCCCATAACTAAAATGTCACCTCAATGAAGCCCACTTCATAACACCATATACGTCGCTGCTGTCCGTCCGACCGCATGCTGTTCGCAGGATATATGAGAGGGGACCTTTGGCGACATCTGGGAAGTGGAACGGAGGAAATCCGGCGGAGGCGCATTGAGATAGTAGGCTTCAACGTTAGGAACCCTAACTACGGGCCGCAGGTGACGGGACGTTTTTCGGCGGAATACTCTAAGAGGATACGCCAGTAGTGGAAGCTATCAGGGGTATACCGAATTCACCCATACCCTTCTGAGATCAGCTGTAGGTTGGTTGGTCCTAGTAATAGGACCCCTCTGCAAAGGCCGGCGGACCAAGGGGAAGCACGCTCAGAATGGAAGACCTAGATAAGTTGGACCCTCCTAAGACGCTGACATGTCGGGCTCAAACTTGCGATTGGCACTAGGTGGCCCGGCATGAACCTGATCACTTCATGACTGAAGAGTCGATTAGGACGATAGTCAATAAGACTAAAAGTCATATAAAAGTCTATGCGGACATCTGAGTTAGAGGCGGCTGTTTGGTATAACAAATAGCGCAGTCATCTCAACGGAGGAATACTATTCCGAGTCGGCGAAAGGGTGTGATAAGTTTCAGGGTCAAACGGTGTTCGCACTTATAAGATTCTGGACGTTTGCGTATTTAAACCAGAGTGGTACTTCGGAGGCAGCGTAGTTAGAAGTAGTCCGCGATCACTCAGACGTGGAATATAAATATCGAAGTGCCTCCCGAGCTCTACAGACATCATCTAGCAACGGTGCAGAGATCTTATCAATATAATATTGTTTACGCTTTAAAATCCTTTACCTTACCTTACTTTATCGAGACGAGCCTTCCTCGACAGATTCTCCAATAAAAGATTTCGGGCCTACATCCCTCAGTTATATACTTGAGTTTGCCGTCCGCCTAACAGTTACTCACATTTATCGGATGACAAATCCGCAAACCGCTCTCCCTCCGATGCAAGACCCCCATGCACTACCCCTGCTACTGTCCATTCTGACAACACAAGTTCTATGACAATTGCTTCTCTTTTTTTAACAAAATCTTTAGCTAATCATATATATAGGACACCAAATCCAAAAACCGCTCCTGCCCATACAAGACACCCACACACCACCCGTGCTGCTACCCATTCCGATGACGTATGTTGTACGAAAATTCCTTTCTTCTCTTAATAAAATCCGTAACTAATCGCATACTTAGAATGATGACCTATTCACCGCCAGCTCCACAAAGACCCACTCAGAATGCCCACCCTGCCCACCATACTGTTGCCATAGGTTCCTAACCCCAGTGGACTTTCAGCAAACATCACAAGCCAAACACCATAGCTAATGACATATATAGGAGGATATGATCACCCCAGGCAGAAGGAGATTCCATCCGCTAACCCATCCTGACTCTTGGAATAAGCTACCATACGAACGGGACAGGCTGAGATCACTCCAGGAGCTTCTCTATGAGAACCCTCAGATGGTAGAGTACCTCCAAATTCCATTGCTCACAGCTATCCCGGCAACCTCTGGACAGTAGACCGGACACCGTTGTGGGTAAGACAGTACAGAACACACCTCTCCTACCTTTTTGTCTAAGGGTACTACCGAAAGTACAACCACCACCCCCACACCAACCCTAACTCTCCTCCTGGTACAGACAACTACGCCTGCAGCTTCTCTCCTGCCATCTGCTGTTACTCTCGATAGTGCCTCACCTCATACTACGACAATTCTGTCTCCTGCGACCCCAACTGCGCTGGTTCTTTTGTCTCCCATCAAAGCCGGCACTGCGACCTCTCCACTATCCCACTACACCCTGGTTGTCGGAATGGCTCCTGTGTCTTCTCCAAATACTGGCGCTTTAATTGTCCCGCTGTCTCCTCAGACCTTGGCTACCCGGATTGCTCCTCCATCTTCCGCGAACATGGCTGCTGTAACCGCCTCACGGGGGATGCGGTAAGAGTAGGGTTAATGGGCTTTGGTCTTTACCGCAATTGGTAGTTAGCAGAGCAAAAACCGAAGGCTTTAACTGAGGTTGTTGAAGAGACTTCTCGCTATACCACGACTACTGAAGTTTCCGAGATGTCAGGTAGGTCTCAAACTAAAGCTTCTCGAAGCAAACTGAAGCAAGGCATTGTTCAACCAAGTATATTGAAAACTCTGCCTGTCAAAGTCTGCCTCTTCTAATATGAAGAATAGCAGTTCCTAAATACACTTTCTTAGGCTACCGAAGCCTTGTTCTTATAACATGTAACACTCCAAAATGGTAGCCTTGAAACCAAATATAGAACATATAGAGTATCAAACCGATACTCAAAATCAAATATAAAACATATAGAGTATCAAACCGATACTCGAAACTAAACATAAAACATATAGATTATCAAACCCTATATTCTCAGGCTAGAGGTACACACCATTTCCTGAAACAAATTCAAAATACAATCAGTATCAACTGATACCTGAAAATCCTAAACTAGTAACCTGTACCGGTTACACCCTGAAAACAAAATAAAACCCTTATTTCAAAATATAATAAGTAAATCCTCAATCCTCGCTATCATAATCAGAATTCAAATAAGGGTCCCAAAATCCTTTATCAACCGGAGGTATATCAGAATAGCTTTCAAAGCCATCCTTAGTAGGAGAATAACACATAGGAATAAACCCCGAGAATACCGTAGGAAACTCATCTCCTGGCATGTTATCTGTCTACCATGCCTGAATTAAATCTATTGCATGTTCCAATCCTTCCACTAGTTCCCAACTATTCTCGCATGCTGGATAACCTTTCTGACTAACCAAAAACTGTCCTTTGCCATATCATTCCTTATAATCGATGACTGATTGAACTTCCTATTCCTGTTCTTCGTTGATGACACCGGGTGCCGGTTTCGCAAATGCTTGTCCTAGGAATCGGAAATTGTCATTAGGGTTGTAAGGTTTGACTACCAAAAAGTGGAATACTCTTTTCCTTCTTCAATATATTCTTGCATCCAAGCTAACCGTATAGTTCTGGGTGTGTTCGTCAAATTCAAGTACTGTAAAAGGGCCTTCCTACCGCGGCTGCAATTTCCGAGATCTGCCAGAACCCGTCGCAAACTGGTCTCCAAAAACTATTATCCTTTTCCCAATCTCAACAGGTTTGTGTGATTTCCTCCTGTTAGTTGCCACTCTTGTTAATCTTGTCTCTAGCCAACCATAACACTTGATATGCCGCATTTCTGATCTCCTGGTATCGATTGTAGTAGTCATCGGATGCAGGCACTGTTGTAGAGTTGACTTCATAAGTATCAAGCAATTGGTATTCTCGTCCACACATACACAGCTTAGTATGGGCACATTCCTATAGTATCTGAGTGACCTGCATTGGAGTAAGCTGTCACTTCAGGGAGGGAGGTAAGCCAGTTGGTCTGGTGTGCATTAACAACATTCCTTAATGCTGTTTTCAGTTTTCTGGTCTTCAATTCCGCTTGTCCATTGGTTTGTTGATGACAAGGCATAGCCATAATGTGTTCAACTCCCATTGTCTTCAAGGTTTGTTTCCAAAACCGGGAGGTGAATGGGGGGTTAGCATCTCTGATAATCGATGTAGGTACTTCGTGAGGTATAGGAATATGGTGCCGGAGTAAGTCCATTGTTGATATTGCAGTAGCGTTCACTGATGTTGGTATCAACTAGCTGAAACCAACCGCTCTATCTACTACCACTAATACTGAATCATGTCCTCTCAGGTTAGTGAAAGGGCCCATGAAATCAAGAGCGTAGCTCGAAAATATATCAGAGGGAAAGGAAGTGAAAGGGTATTGCCGGTAGGTAATGTAGTCCTTTCCCGATTCAGTTGACATATGTCACATTGCTGGATATAGACTTTGAAGTCCTTCCTCATCCCCAGCCCGTAGATGTATTCCGTTACGTACCGTAGGTTTCGATCAGCGCTATGGTGTCCTTTATTGTGTATCTCCCTTATCATCAATTCTCTTGGCATTTCTCTATTCACTCCATGACCTTTCAGAATATATAGGCAATCTTCTCCTCCTCTAGTGGCAGCATAAAGGAAACCATTACGTATACTGTAATATTGCATCATTCCGTTTTGTGAAGTGTGGCTGGAATCCTTCGCTAACTGATAGTTAGGGTCGTTCCTATATCCTTTAACCATCTGTTCCCTCCAAATGTTCTTCTTATCATCCACTCTCTGGATGATCTCTTTCATCCACCACTCTTTCTAATACCGTTACCTCCTCCTCCTCTTCTGGTGTTTCGTACACTTTGTAGAGTTCTCAATTTTTGTGTGGTATCGAGGGCAGTTCCACTACCAGAACCTCATTCTGGTATATGAGAGGTTCTCCATAGTGGAGTTCATTGTGGAGATGCTCCGGAGACTCGGAATCGTGATGTTTGGTAGTGGGAGAGACACATCCTAATGCTTTTTTAACGTGGTCCTTGATGGCACAGATGTCGAGGCAGGGGCGTGATGAATCGGTATCTCTCTCGCTGTAATCATCGCTGGTGTTAGGGGGAGTTTCGATAACCGGTGTGCTGCTGCAGCAGGAGCTGGCATCGATTTTTGTTTTATGTTTCATTTCCTTGTGGTCTGGGCAGAAGGGTATGTCACAAAATGCCCATTGCATTGATGCATGTTCAAGTTCCTCCTCACTCCTACCACTGGTATAACTTCCATGATCTCCCCAATCATTTAGGGGTTCAGCATTTCTGTAATCGTTTGCATCTAGCTGTGCTTGCTGCAGGCTACAGTCGCTTCCACATTCTGAATGAGCACTAATGTCCTCAACTTTGAGGACTTCAAATTGAGACATTTCTTGTTTGATAGTAGGTTCTTCGCAAGAAAGAAACGATAAAATAGGTGAAGTAGTAGGCGAATCGTCTTCTTGTATGGGATTGTATGCAGTATGTGGGTAATCATCATTCTCATCATAAAGACAGGATAATGCATCTGCTAAATGGTTCCATTTTCCTGGTCTATATACTATTTCGGTGTCATATTTCTCAATGAACTCTCTCCATCGCAGTTGTTTCTTGGTGGGTGTTCTGCTTGTCTTAAGGTACATCAGAGGTAGATGATCTGTGACAATAGTAAACTTGCTTCCTGCAAGTATGTGATGAAATGCCGTCAGTGCATCGACTATCGCTAGGGCTTCCTTGTCGGTTGTGCCATAATTCATTTGGGCATTAGAGAATTTCCTGCTTTGAAGTGACGCTGGTCTGGCATTCTCGGGAGTTTCTCCTTGTCCTACCCACGCTCCTACCCCTGTGTTGGATGCATCGGTTATTAGCCATATTGGAAGTGGTGAATCATATTGTAATGCTTTCATAACCTAGTATTTTGAAACAATTTGCTTTACATTTTCCATAGCTTGGTCTTTGGTAGCGGTCTATACAAATTCTGCCATTCCAGTGAGTTCCGTTAAGGGTGATGTAATAGTTGCAATATGTGGCAAAAACTGACTGATGTAGTTAACTGTTTCTAGAAATTCCTGTAACTGTTTCTTGGTTTGTGGCGTAGTTCAATCTTTGATCTTCGCTATCGTTTCCAGTACTGGTGAGAGCCCTTCGTCATTGATAACATGGCCTAGCACTTCTAAACTGGTGGCAAAGAATTCTGATTTCTTCCTGCTTGCATAGAATTGAGCTTCTTTTAGCTTGTCGCAAATTAGGCATATTTGTTTCAAATGCTCAAACTCTGTATTGGAAAATATGAGTATATCATCAATATACACCCACATGAAGCATCCTAAATAGTTGGCAAATAGATCAGACATTATGCGTACGAATATTCCTGGAGCATTCATATCTCCTTGTAGCATTACTTTGCTAACAAAACATCTAAATAGTGTCTTAAAAGCGTTCTTGCTCACATCCTCTGGTTCCACTCTTGTTTGGAAGTAGGCATCACTAAGATCGATTTTGCTTCAGTATCTTGCTCTTCCTAGAGCATTCAGGATCATTGTTTGATTAGGAATAGTTTCAACATCCTTAATCGTTATCTCATACCTTGCTATGAGGTCCACTAATGGTCTCATACGTTTCATATCCTTCTTTTCCTGAGCACACATGAGTGCTGCCGATGAAACTGCTTGTTGCTTGAGAATTTCGGCTTTCTCTTTGTCTCTTAGCCATATGCTTATGTCTGTTGCCCATCGTTCAAGTATCGAGTAAGTGGGTAATAAGCGCTGCTCTTTTCCTGGTTGCAGATCTATCTTATGATTGATCTTCCTTAAGGGTGGTAAATCTTCTGGTATTTCATCAAGAAATATCTCCAGGTATTGGCTGATGACATGTTCAGCATTGATCACTGCTGCTCATATCATACCACTAGTAGGTGTGCAAACAATTCGAACATTCTGCTTTAGAAACAGAATAGTTAATTTGCCACATTCGATTTGAGCTTGGTGTTGTTCCAGGAAAGGCATTCCTATTAGTGCATCATATTTTGCTAGGTTGCCAACCAATATCCTGGTTTTGGTACGCTCAATCTTCCTGCTGATATGTTGACTGAACATTCTTTATGACCTTCAGACCATGATCCTTTCATAGCTAGGTGTATTCTCATCAGAGTCTTCAATTCCTGACATGGAATTCCGTGGGTGGTCACAAAGGTAGCGCTAATTAGGTTCGCTCCTATTGATCCGGTATCAAATAGGACTCTGGCTTCGTTGCCATTGATATGCATCGTTCCTTTGAGAGCGTCATGGAGGTTGACATTTGTTGGTCTAGCGGCCATTGTGATAATGTCTTCCTCTTCTTCCTCTATTTCCATACCATTGATAAACACCTCTTCCTCTAGTTGTTCTTGTTCCATTCTGTTTGAGGTTACTTCTTTTTTCACCTTAGCCTTGCCCTTGCCTTTGCCCTTGTCATCTTTGCTAGGACAGTCTCTTGCTAGATGTCCTTTGCCTCCCCAGGTATAGCAAAGACCTCTTTCTTTTCGTTCTTTAGGTTTGGAGTGGGACTTGTTGCTAGTTCGCCGATTGTCCTTCCACCCTTCTTGTTTGAAAATGAATTCTTTTGCTGGTTCCTCAAACCTTTCCTTCCCATAAGCGCCAGTGCTTTTCAGAGTAGCGTCTATGCTCTCTGCATTTTGTATAACTTCTATAACAGTGTCAGTTTCAGCATACTGTAATTCCGCTTCTTGCCGTAGTCTACGGTGCATGCTCTGGAAGAACTGTTAAATGTAGGCATAGTTGCTTATGGTATTTACAGGTAGGCGTGATCGAAACATTAGCATGTCAGTTACTATGGTTGATATTCTCTGTATCTTGCCATTATACACTTGTATGATTTCATGGAACTTGCGATAGGTATCATCTTTCTGTTTTGAAGATGGGAATCTTTCTCGCAGGAATCCAACAAGGTCTTCTCTGGTCATATCTTCACCGAAATGCTCAGCTGCTTGGAAAGCTGCTTCTTGAGCTCTCCCTTCAGTATAGACGATCCAATAGTTTCCTCCACCATCCTCGCTTGTTCGCAACCCATTTAGGCATAGATATAACTGTACTAAGTTATACCATCTATCGAACGCTTCCGGTTTGAGGTCATCTCCTTCACCAGTAAACTTACTAGGTGAAGGTACTTTGATGCAGAGTTTAGCCATAATGACTGGGTTACGCCTAGTTGTCGGTGGTCTTGGGACCTCTGGTGCTGGGCTCAGGACCCTGAGGGTCCTGCTTCCAAAGCCATGTCATCTGATCCTTTATCGCTATTGGATCTATCTGGATCATTACTTGGTAGTGCTGGAGGTACTCGTGTACCTGTAGACTTTCTTGGAGATTTTGGGTACCCTCCCGGAGTAGTGGTTAGTGGGTCCACTGGTTGTTGTGATGATTCTCCTGGTAATTGTTCAGCAGCGTCTCTGGCTAACTGCCTAGCAGCTGCGTCACTTGCTGACTGTTCCAAAGCTGGAGTCTTTGTGAACCGTCCCTTGGAATCACGTGTGCCCTGTTTAGAATTTTTCTCGCGAGTCTTGCCCTTACTTGGTCCTGAAATGCCTTCTATCTTGATAACTTGTTCAAGTGAAAAAAATGTAACCGCCTCGTGGGTGATGCGGTAAGCGTAGGGTTAATGGAATTTGTTCTTTACCGAAATTGGTAGTTAGCAGAGCAAAAACTGGAGGCTTTAACTGAGGTTGTTGAAGAGACTTCTCACTATACCACGACTACTGAAGTTTCCGAGATGTCTTGTAGGTCTCAAACTTAAGATTCTTGAAGCGAACTGAAGAAAGTAACTGTTCAACTAAGTATATTGAAAACTCTGTCTGTCAAAGTCTGCCTCTTCTAATATGAAGAATAGCAGTTCTTAAATACACTTTCTTAGGCTACTAAAGCCTTATTCTCATAACATGTAACACTCCAAAATGGTAGCCTTAAAACTAAACATAAAACATATAGAGTGTCAAACCGATACTCAAAACCAAATATAAAACATATGAAGTATCAAACTGATAGTTGAAACCAAACATAAAACATATAGAGTATCAAACCCTATATTCTCAGGCTAGAGGCACACCTCATTTCCTGAAACAAATTCAAAACACAATCAGTACCAACTGATACCTGGAAATCCTAAACCAGTAACCTGTATCGGTTACAGCTGCTCCACCGCCCCCCACAATCTCACCAGGCCCCAGTTGTAGCAATAGATGTCGGAATCCTAAAAAACAATTTTCGCTGTACTGGTTTTTCGTTTTTCACTTTTCTTTTCTTTCCTCTAGTTTTTTGTTTTTGGGTACGCTGCATTTCAGTGGATACTTGGGTGGAATCTTCATGCATGATGGCTTAGCTAGCATTTGATAGTAATAATACTATTGGACGCCCTCATAATAGCTTCACATATTCCTACTTATAGCTTGTTCGACACCTCGTGCCTACCACTACACTTACATGTCTTTGCCAAGTATACCTCTACTACCAAATCTGATACTTCAGCCCTCACCAAAGAACCAGCTCATGGAGGTATTCTTGGCAAAGCTGTGTGAGTACTCAAGGACTCACATATAATATAACTGTAGGCCCTCTTACATTGGCATCTTGAATCTTATGCACCTAGTGCGTCTCACATTCCTGGTCACAAGAGTCTCTCCCACCTTCTTGTAGGCAACAGCCTAAGAGCCATCATCGAGAAAGAAGATCAAGAACAGGATCATCTACTCATTGCTGAGAATCGACATCGTTTAGGGATCATAATACTACTGGAATGATAGTCACTATGACTGATGTGTTATAATTGTTTATGCGGACAGCTAAGTTGAGGACTCCTATTTGGTAAAACAAATAGCGCAGTCAGCTCAGTGGAGGAATACTATTCTGTAACCGTAAAAGGGTCTGAGAAGTTTCAGGGTCAGATAGTGTTCACACTTATAAGATTCTGGATGTTTGCATATTAAAACCAGAGTGGGACATCCAGGACGTAGTAGTTACAAGTAGTCTGCTAACACTCGAATGCAGGATATAAAAATCAATGTTCCTTCAGAGTTTGACCAACATCATCCAGCAATTGAGACGAGAACTTATCAAAATAATATTGCTTTAAATTTCAAATCTTTACTTTTCCTATTTTATCAAGATGAGCCTTCCTCTACCGATTCTACGAATAAAAGATTTTGGCCTACATCATCCAGTTATCCTAGACTATAGTATCCCCCACACAGGTAACAATCCAATAAGAATGAAGCTGTAAGGCAGATCCTCCACAACTATCTGTGATACCACTCAATCTGAATGAGACTTTTAAACCTTGATTTCCTGCAACGTTCCGGAGCTGACATCTCTACTAACCTTATAGATCTTCCATATGAGTACAGGACCACAACTCCAAACTCAACTTGCAGGACCCTGAAGGGATGTCGTGGTAATATCAAAGACCTTAGAGACCTTTGCGAGATGTTGGATATCTCAAGCGAGAATATGTATGTCATAAATTGCTACAATATAGCCAGCATAGCTTGCCTGTGATGTACCAACTTCTGGTATATCCTACAATACTTTGGCTACTCCGAGTTGAGCTACTGATGCAACTTGAAATTCCGGTTCTACCATTTCAAGAAACTGATATCTGTGACATCTACCAGGAACGATGTATGGGCACTGTACTCTTCCAAAACTAAGCAAGTCGTAATGACTGGGTTTCAGTGTAGGCTGGTAAAGACCAAATGTATGGCACACTAAGAGGTCATCTTTCGAGGTAACTCTTGGCTCATTTCAAGTTGCCAGACTACTAGTACTCAGATAAATTCTACCGACTGGCAAGTACGCAGATGTTGAACGCACTCAACTCAGGATGCCCATCAGAGTTACAGGATCTTGTCATCGTACAGTTGCTAGTGATACTGGATGCAATCAAGTTTAGTATTATAGACATTGGTACAATCATACATCAGCAAAAATAAATGCTTGCATCCCATGTGTTCTATGTGTCAGATGCACAGAACGCTGGAACTTGAATCACGATCCAGGATGCAAGCAGGAGTGGCAACCGGTATCAGGTGGCAGCGACCCAGCCCTGAATGCACAGGACGCAACCAGATATAGCAACCAAACACACAGGATACAACCAGGCATAGCAACCAAAGATACAGGACGCAACCAGATGTAGCAACCAAACACCTAGGATGCAACCAGATGTCCCAAGCAAAGGTACAGGACGTCTCCTGACGTCGCACTGGCATCAGGAGACATCTACCAAACTACCTGATTTATCGGACTCAGACACAAGAGTAAAACTCACACTACTATTGACCTGGGTTACCAAAACTGTATATACTAAAATTGTTTTTATTATTAAAGCTAATATACCGAAGCAGTGAGTACAACTATACTAGGAAAGACCACTTCTATAACAGCCTGTAACTCCATAGATATTGGCATCGAGTAGATGTTCCTTACACCATTGTAAAGCTGGCGTCGAGTAGGTCCAGGTGCTAAAGTATTGAATACTTCATCCAAAGGGCTCTGAAGGAATCTGGCGTCAAAGTCAGCACTTAGTCAAAGCATCACTAGGGAATACAACTTCTATAACAGCTGGTAACTCCATGGATATCGGCGTCGAGTGGACGCTCCTTACACCATTAGAGGGCTGGTGTCGAGTAGGCCTTGGTGCCAAAGCGCTGAATACTGCGTCCAAAGGACTCTGAAGGAATCTGGCGTCAAAATCAGCACTTAACTATAGCCTCGCCAGGAAATACCACTTCCATAACAGCCTGTAGCTCCATGGATATTGGCATCGAGTAGACGTTCCTTGCACCGTTGGAAGGCTGGCGTCGAGTAGGTCTAGGTGCTAAAGCACTGAACTCTGCGTCCAAAGGACCCTGAAGGTATCTGGTGTCAAAGTCAGTACTTAGCTATAGCCTCACTAGGAAGTACCACTTCCGTAATAACCTGTAGCTTCATGGATATTGGCGTTGAGTAAATATTCCTTGCACTGTTGGAAAGCTGGCATTGAGTAGGCCTAGATGCCAAAGCATTAAATACTGCGTCTAAAGGACTCTGAAGGAATCTGGTGTCAAAGTCAGCACTTAACTATAGCCTTGCCAGGAAATACCACTTCCATAACAGCCTGTAACTCTATGGATATTGGTGTTGAGTAGACGTTCTTTGTACCGTTGGAAGGCTGGCATCGAGTATGTCTATGCACCCAGGTATTGTGTGCTGCATTCAAAGGGCCATGAAGGAATCTGGTGTCGAAGTCAGTACTTAGTCACAACCTCACCAGGGAATACCACCTTTATAACAGCCTGTAACTCCATGGACATTGGTATCGAGTAGACGTTCTTTACACCATTGGAAGGCTGGCGTCGAGTACGTCTAGCCACCAAAGTATTGCGTGCTGCATCCAAAAAGACCCTGAAGGAATCTGTTGTCAAAGTCAGTACTTAGTCCAAACCTCACTAGGAAATACCACTTTTATAATAGCCTGTAACTCCATAGATATTGGCGTCGAGTAGATGTTCTTTGCACCATTGGTAAGCCCGCATTGGGTAGTTCTCGGTACCAAGGTATCGAGTGCTGTACTCAAAGGACTCTGAAGGAACCTCGCATCAAAGTCAGTACTTAAACAAAGGCTCGCCAGGCTGGAACTCCATGGATATTTGTGTCAAGTAGACGTCCTTTGCACCATTGGAAGGCTGACGTCGGCTACATCTAGTTGCCAAAGCATTGGATACTCCGGCCAAAGGGCTCTGAAGGAATCTGGCATCAAAGCTAGCCCTTAGATGTTAGTGAAGGTAATAGAGGATGTTGTATGGTTGCTTGACCTGCGGCACTGGCAGGAAAATGATCCACACCTGTCCCGCTGGGGTCAGGCTCAGGCATAACCAGTAGAACTCTATCACGCAGTTTTCCAGTCAGAACTTGGAGCATTTTCACTCAACAATTCTTCTGGAACCTAAAATAGATTTCCTGCCATGTCTCCTAGTTTTGCTGCTACATAAAGGTTAGCTCTGTTGCTGCGAGGCTGGTTCTAGTACTGACCAGGGCTAGAGTACTAGTAGTGTCTAATCCTTGTTTTTCTAGCTGTGCAAGTATCACTCCTGGGTGAGAGTAACCAGATCCAGAAGTGGGACTTGCCTAGTTGGGCTCCTTACTTAGGATGTCTGGCTGATACCCCAGACATCCCCTGTTACCACTAGACGCTCCTGATATTCCATGTTACCACTAGATACCCCTGAGATCCCATGTTACCACTAGATGCCCCTGACATCCCATGTTACCATGAGATGTAGGAAGCATCCCAGGTACTCACAGGATGCACCTGATATACCAAGGACACACATTGAATCTCCTGATGTATAGGATGCACATGTTAGGCGGACGCCAAACTCAAGTATATAACTGAGGGACGTAGGCCAAAATCTTTTTTTGGAGAATCTGTCGAGGAAGGCTCGTCTCGATAAAGTAAAGGTAAAGTAAAGATTTATGAGGTAAACAATTTTATATTGATAAGATCTCTTCTCCGTTGCTTGATGATGTCTGTAAAGCTCGAGAGGCACTTCGATATTTATATCCCGCGTCTGAGTGTTCGCGGACTACTTCTAACTACTATGCCTCNGTCTGAGTGTTCGCGGACTACTTCTAACTACTATGCCTCCGAAGTACCACTCTGGTTTAAATACGCAAACGTCCAGAATCTTATAAGTGCGAACACTGTATGACCCTGAAACTTATCACACCCTTTCGCGGACTCAGAATAGTATTCCTCCGTTGAGATGACTGCGCTATTTGTTATACCAAACAGCCGCCTCCAACTTAGATATCCGCATAGACTTTTACATGACTTTTAGTCTTGTTGACTATCGTCCCAATCGTCTCTTCGGTCATGAAGTGAACAGGTTCATGCCAGGCCACCTAGTGCCAATCGCAAGTCCAGCCCGACGTGTCAGCATCTTCGGGGGCTCCACTTTATCTAGGTCTTCCATTCTGAGCGTGCTTCCCCTTGGTCCGCCAGCCTCCGCAGAGGGGTCCTATTACTAGGACCAACCAACCTACAGCTGATCTTAGAAGGGTATGGGTGGATTCGGTATACCCCTAATAGCTTCCACTACTGGGATATCCTATTAGAGTATTTCGCCGAAAACGTCCCGTCACCTTCAGCCCATAGTTATGAAGCCTAACTTCGAAGCCTACTATCTCGATGCGCCTGCGACGGATCTCCTCCGTTCCACTTCCCAGACGTCGCCAAGGGTCTCCTCTCATATATTCCGCGAACAGCATACGGTCGGACGGACGGCGGCGACGTATATGGTGTTATAAAGTGGGCTTCATTGAAGTAACATTTTAGTTATGGGACGCAACTCTCGAAATTTCGCTAATGACGTGCAGACCCCATAAGGGGACCGGAGGGGGGTGTTGGCTCCAGTAAATTGAGGGTCTGTGCGCAGTTACCCTACCGTGGGTCTGTGTACATGTCTCGGATTTCCATATGCCTAACCGCACAGGACGCAATTGACGTCTACCAGCTTTCCAGACAGGACACCTGTGCATCCGACGTAGCTCTTTTGTTTTGCTGATGTAGGCCTGGTCCACCTGATCCTGTTAGGTATATGGAAATCTGAGACCAGTACACAGACCCACAGTAGGGTAACTGCACACAGACCCTTGATTTACCGGAGTGCAAACACCCTTCTCCAGCCCACTTATGGGGCCCGTACGTCATTAGCAAGATTTCGAGAGTTGCATCCAATAACTAAAATGTTTCATCAATGCAGCCCACTTCCTAACACCACATACGTTGCGGCCATCTGTCCGACTGTATGCTGTTCACAGGATATATCGGGGGGGACCTTTGGCGACATCTGGGAAGTGGAATGGAAGAAATCTGTGAGAGGCACATTGAGATAGTAGGCTTCAAGGTTAGGCTTCCTAAACTATGGGCCGAAGGTGACGGGACGCTTTCGGCGAAAGACTCCAAGAAATTGTCCCAGTAGTGGGAGCCATTAAGGATATACCGAATCCACCTATACCCTTTTCAGATCAGCTGTAGGTTGATTGGTCCTAGTAATAGGACCCCGCTACGGAGGCTGCCAGACCAAGGGGAAGCATGCTCTGAAAGGGAGACCTTGATAAGTTGGAGACCCTTAAGACGTTCACATGTTAGGCTCAGACTTGCGATTCGCACTAGGTGGTCCGGCATAAACCTGATCACTTCATGACCGCAGAGACTACTAGAAAGATAGTCAACGAGACTAAAGTAATATAATAGTCTATGAGGACATCTAAGTTGGAGACTACTGTTTGGTATAACAAATAGCGTAGTCATCTTAATAGAGGAATACTATTCCATGTCCATGAAATGGTGTGATAAGTTTCAGGGTCAAACGGTGTTCGGACTTATAAGATTCTGGATGTTTGCGTATTAAAACCAAAGTGGCACTTTGGAGGCATAGTAGTTAGAAGGAGTCCGCGAACACTCAGATACGGGATATAAATATTGAAGTACCTCCCGAGCTTTAAAGACATCATCAAGCAACGGAGAAGAGATCTTATCAATAAAAAATCGTTTACCTCATAAATCTTTACCTTACTTTATTTTATCGAGACAAGCCTTCCTTGACAGATTCTCTGAACAAAGATTTTGGCCTATGTCCCTCAGCTATACACGAGATTGTCATCCGCCTAACAGATTCTGAAGATGGACTGGTGATGGCTTATCAATAGCCTGATCGATTTATGAACATTCAAAGAGATATATTGACAAATTGTCACAATGAAGAACAGAGTTGGACAAATCTTACACAGTCAGGTCCAGCAGTGGTGGCTAATAGTTGGGGTGGTCTTGGGCATCCAAAAAAGAAGAAATGAGATCTGGTCAAGTACCATTACTCCAATTACAAGCAATAGTACCAGACCAAATCCCTAGTACTTGGGCAAGAGTTACATGAAAACGGGTCCTGGATAAAATCCTGAGGCTTTGTGGGATAATAATGTTATTAGATGGCACAATAAATTTAGGCATAATCAAACAGTAACATATAAATGCAAATTGATCCAGGATTGTTATAGAGAAGTGGTGATTGTGCAATAAGTCCTTGATGAGTGCAAACAATGTAGAATACCAGCCTGCATATATGACAGACCCCAGATGTCATATGAATGCACTCAGACTGGCATAGCAGATTCAGAGGAAAAGCAACAATGTCTCACCCACCACGGTGGCACTGTAACGAGGCAAGTACTACTATGAGACATCAGGACGCAACAATGAGTAAGGGCCAGGATGAGGGTATTGAGACTATGACAGAATGTTGGAGAGCAATGGAGCAGGCATCGTGATACAGAGCGAGATGGGCCAAAGGAATGAGATGCATGGTGGCAACAGATAATAGTGCTGGGTGCTCACCCTAACTGAAGACAACTGGAGACAAGTGTCAGGATATGAAAGGACAGTGGATGTGGACTAGATGCCAGGCCATGGCAACTGTCGGACTGGACACTCTTCAGTAATAGCTTGCAACTACAGATACGCGGGACACAAGGGAGAAAGAGGTTGCAACACCGGACACACATGATGTATGGGGGGGGTTGTGACACGGGTCCGGATGCACAAAATGCGTGGGATGCGACAACGGCGAGAGCAACATCTGGACGTCAGGCATCTGCATCGGACGCACGATAATATTCTGCTGATAAAGCTCCTCGTAGGTGCATCTCACTTCATGATGAATTCCCAGTGCCTGAAATACATTATCAATCTGTTGGATCTTGTCTAGCCGAACTCCATAGTCCAGTAAGTAACATCTCTTTTCCACCTGTTGGCATTGATAGATTTTTCTCTCGAGCTTGCAAGTGAGATGCCTGAGTATTGTCAAGGATAACTTATTTTTGTTACCAATTAGGGAAGCTAATTGTTGGGAAGCATGACTTGGACTCTGAAGGCCCGATTGGCTGGAATTAATAGCCTCAGCTATTAGGGTTGGGGCAGCGACGGGTGCCGCTTTTTGGCTAATTTGGAGGGGTGGACTGGATAGTAGAGCTGAAGAGGTTATTGGTGAAGCGGAGCCAGAGTGATCGGCTGTCGATGAGGTACTAGGTGTGGCTGATCTCCTACTATATATTCTTTGACTATAGTATAGACAATCGGTGGAGCCACAGAACACATATGTCATGGTTTGAAATCAATGATAAAAAGTGGAGGATCAGGTAGCTGCAGCAGGCCAACAAAATGGCCTGAAAACTAAAGCAGAATCGCTGTTGGAGGGGATTAAGGATTGGTGGAAATAGAAAAATAGAATTGTGAACAGTGCAAGCAGAGGATATGTCAAGAGGGAAAGAAAACAATGACAATGACAGAAATTGAGTTCACCTTGCAAAGTGAGACCGTGGCAATAGATTGTTTTACAGGAGAGTGGAGAGAGACATGGGGTGGGGAGGATAGTTGCCGCCTGTTGCCCAAATGCCAGCTGACGTGGCCTCATTGGGCGAGGAGTATGTTTGAAAGCGAGGGTGACTAATAGTGCTCCCTATTACAAACGATACCGTAAAAACTCGGTAGATCCACTATCTCCGATCGGCCTCTAATCTCCTTGTTTCGAGACAAAATACCTTGAGAAGGAATAGTATTTCCCAGACACGGTATAGCTTTTGTATGAATCTATTCAGCTAAGTCTATTGTGGCTTAGTAGGGTCGTTCCCATTACTCATACTGTAAATGTTTTCCACTCAAAATGGCCATACTGTACTCACGATCTTCCAACCACTGATTCCCAATGAAGCAATCCAAACCAAATCCTCATCTACATGTGAAACAATTCCCTGGATTTAATTCTTCATTAGAATTTTGTATCTACACTAGCGGAGGAATTTCCAAGGAAGCTATAGTTGGTACACTGGCTTTGGCTCAATTTCTGATGATTTTGTATGGGAAATCGCAAGGCCTGGCGCTGTTTCCAACTTCAACTTTACGATATTGAAAACGATAAAAGCCCAAAAACAAACCAAAAATAATAATACTAGTATCACACTACCCATACAGGTACTCATCAAAGTTAATTTGGGTTTCCGAAAAGGAGACTTTCATGAATCCATCCAATCTCAGACTACCGGAACCTGCTTATTAAATTGCATCCCCCGCGATACCACTAGAGTACCCGACAACTAGAATTGGTTCCACTTTTCCCTACCTCTTCCACTATCTTTGCTCTTCCATTCCGCCCGGCTTGCGAGGGATGCTTCGTTGTCGCCGGAGGAAAAAGATGTCCGAGAGGGATTATCAGATGATCGGATGGCGCTTTTGATAAGTTGCCTGATATCATACAGTAACTTGCACGATTGGATAAGCTTGTAGGACCGCGAGTTGGCAATTGGTATCATAAGCGGGATTGAGATACAGTAGAAAGAAAACCGCAATCTAAATCGCTGTACCTTGCCTAACCGGAAATAGACCCTCCCGGCCCAAAATACAGTACGCAGAAAGTTTTTTTGCCTGCCAAGCAAGAGGGTGAAAACCCCGTGACTCTCAGAAAATACCCTATCCACTTTGCCTCCATTCCACACCTGTACGATATCGGTCTTGTTACTAGTATCGTACCTAGCCAATTGTATTGATCATCAAGTGCGACGGATTTTGTTGCCAAGATGGTTGCTTTCGCGTCCACGTTGGGAAATGGTCATTCATTCTGTGCTAGCACGTGATTGTCGGTGAATTTCATTGGTTTGGAAAAATATGGGTGCCATGGAGGCACAACAGGATATGATCAGGAACACCCCCACCAAGCTTGCGAAACCACACACCAGTGCCTCTTTGAATTCGGCGAAACTTTATCTCATCACCCCCACTGCGTCTGTTCTGAGGGGTCTTTATCGACATACACCCTCGGAATTTCTCAACCTCTTGCCTCCGTTTTCGAGTCATTACCATGATTAGTACCAACAATGTTTCTAAATCGCTCTCTCCCACCTATTATCTCTTTTTATGGTGCTACCAATCCTGGTACGGCGCTTGGAGGGCTTGTCCAGAATGGGTTTATAACTCGGGCAAATCTTCCTGACATCCTCGGAATATTAACAAACTACAGTAGATACTATGGCTTGGTACCAAAGACTCCAATATCCCCTCTTCAAACTCAAATCCCATCTAGTGTGAATGGATATAGCTTAAAAGTCCCTATATCACTAGAATCCAAGGATATCTGACACCCCAGGGTGAAAGGAGGCCATAAGGAAGAACTTGGCCTAGGTTCCGGCTTTAGTTTGGAAGACAATTCCTCCTGAATTTCGGGAAATGGTGGCAATCTGTGCAGGGTGTGGTATCCGCCATTCATTTACCGCTTGATCGCCATTGGTAGTTAGCAGTTGACCGTTAGCCCCCCAGTGGAGGGATGACAACCCCGTTAAGTTACCCCTCCGCACAGACACTGATGGCGCCATCAACGCAATTAGGCGTGTCCTGAATCGCGGGCGCTTTTGTCTAGTGGCTGTGCTTTCTGGGGTAAGTGAGTGTCATAAATCGGTAAGCATCCGTTTTGTGCCAGATGAATGGATCAGCAGGGTGGATGCGGGCTTTGCGTGTTTATCTATTTTTTTCTTTGCATTCGGTTCCTTCGCCAGACTACATACGAGCGATGACTAACGACTGAACTTAATATCATTTCGCCTGTGGTGTAATATCATACCTCTTGCTTTGGGCTGCTAACTGATTTGCCACGAGGGTTGACGGACTGCTGGACTACCTTATTCGCTCATTTATCCCCTCGTTTAGAGAATTGTATCCCAGGCCCACGGACTCGGTCTAAGGCTCCCACGGTTACAAGTGGCACATCCATGACACCTATGATGGGGGACAGCTCAAGCCCCCGGATTGTGCCTCGGGGATTGCATGTGCCAGCTGGGTATCCCGGACTCCACTCTTCGAGGCCCAAGAAATGAAATTTTCGACCCAACCCAACCCGGCTCAATAGGCGCGCCCCCCAAAAGAGCCCAGGTTAACCCAAGAAAGCCTCGGCAGATTTGAAGGGTTGCAAAAGGAAAGGGAAAGGTTTTATAGGGCTTCGCAGATTGGGCCTGGCGGTTTCTGAAGCAGGAAGCCAAGGCCGAATCATACCCCGGCGGAACCGAGAAATCCCACATACGAGAAAGTAGGTACAAAGGGAGCTCTAGACAGGTCGGCGGCCTTCTAGGCTATCTGAACCCCTCCCCTGCACCTAGGCGGATACAAATTGGTGGCTTGTGTGAGGAAACGAATGGTCATCAGCTAGAATTTAAGCTCTTCCCCCGTACCAGGCCCAGAGCTCATGGCTGTCCAGCAGGGTGGTTCCATCCGTGACGGACGATACGGTTCCCAAAGGTTGGTTAGGTGAGCTACTAGACAGTTTCTTACAAAGATTTGGCTATCTCGGCGACGGCAGTGTCATTGGTGGCCTAGGAGTCTGGATATGATTAGAGGAGCCTTCAAGGAATCTCAGAGTAGTGATACTTGGGTAGAGTTAGTACCAACCCAGTATACATCTGTCCTCCCCTGTCTCTCAAAGTTTTAAGAATCGAAATTACGGGTGAAGGGGGAAGCGGTTCTGCTAGTCCCAGTAGCTAATGATGTGCTTATAAACCAAATTTCACCTGCGAGCTTAACCTCGTTACCGGTATCTCCATCACTACTTTTCTCCCCTGATCCCAGCCAAACACGGAGCGGGTTGCTCAATAGCTGTTGGCCGACAAACCCACCGCACGCCAGGGCCGGAGGGTAAACCGGAATCTATACGGGAAATTAAAGATTGGGACACTGTGACACCTCGTCCTTTTCGCTTTCCGGAATAACTCCTCTGTGACAGCCATGTTAATGGCAGGCTGCTGCGAAAATATCACTCTTCCCTAGCACGGGAAATTTTCTTTCTTCATGCTTTCTTCCTTCCCTGTACTTTACCTCTGATCTCTTCTCACTTTATCGAACAATTGACAAACTTCTCTCCTCATATCAATACTCTTTCTTTCTTTAAACCCTTTTTTCTCCTGATTCCGTGCAACCTCCGGTCTGATCATTTCTATTTCAACATAGCCGGACCAGGGACTAACCAGAATACATGGCGAGCTCGGTAAACTTCACCTTGCCCCCACAGATCAGGCAAATTGTAAACCTAGTATCTCTTCCCTTCATTATATGATTACTACCTAAGTAGCGCATCGCGGCAAGCACTACCGTACTGTAGTGGTAAGTGAAAACCCTTTATACGCTGATTCTCATTCACTCTCCTTGGGCAGTAGTATATTGCTTTCGCGGTCGGGACGAGAAATATGTTAGTAAGCGGCGAATCGATAAAGGGACCCTGAACGTACCGTACTTGTACTGGAGTGTTGATCTTCTATCATATCCACGGAACACCCCTTCGATAACACGAGGCCGTTCTGGGCTCGAGAGGCTATATATATCCTTCATACGATATCACGCTTTTCCACTGCCCGCCAGCTACCCCCAGTTGGATTAATATTTCTTGTTGGTTGATTCGCGGTGCCTCCTCCCGTCTACACCTCAAAGGATGTTTCGCGCAACAAAGTCCACCCGTCTATAAAATGCGGTTTGGGACTTTCCCTCCAATCAAGTTTTTGCGCCACCAATCTAGTCTCTTGGTGTGTGTATATGGCGCATAACTTAATTTAGGCGTAAGCGCGGGTACCGATAGTAACGGTTTGAAAATTGCCCAATGGGCAAGCATGTCCTTGGCCACTTACATAATCACGGGGAAACAAATTTTTACAGGTCACGATGCGCCAGTTCCCGAACCGTGGTTGCCGAACCAGGGCACGCTGCGCCGAGCGAGCCTCTCATTCTCTTTCCCACGTCCTCTTTCCCAAAACTTAGTCCAATGTAGCGCGCTTGGTCCGCATAGCAGGATTATCCGCATTTTTTTTTCTCTTTCGTTTTTTACCGCCCTGAGGGAATAAATAGCGTTCGGGTGACTACATGCTTCTGCAAGGCTGTGTTCGAAGAAATCGGGAAATGTGCTGGAGTCGAGTTGGATTTCTGGGGGTTGGATCTTTTTTTTGCTAGCTCTGTTGGGATCTGGATATGTTCGCTGATGGGGGCGCGATAAGCTCTACGGATACTATGTGGGTGGGGGACGGCTCTGGAAATGGTTATGATTATTTACACCGGTTACGCAGACTGCTTGCTGTCGATAGGGTTATCAAAATATGCTGAAGCTGTTGGAAGACCCTTTTGTTTTTGGGAGATCTCTTCTTGGAGCACTTGAATTCTGGTGGGAATGGGTGCTAATACACGAACTGAGCTCTGCACCATGTCGCGGTTGGCATTATTGTGATCACAATGGTGCCATATGGGTGGGGTTAAAGTAGTGCAAATGGAAAAGAATCTTGTGGAGATAAAAAGCTATGCAAGTTCTACATGGCTGTGTATGTGGTTATGCGAAAAAAATAAAAAAAATATGCTGTTGAAGGCCGATATGAATATGTAGGTCCTAATACAAACATGCTTTCCCACCTCATATGCGAAAAAAAAAAAAAACTATGGTAGTGGCAGAGCACATAAAGTGAGAGGCGAAATTTATGCAAATCACCCTCCCCGCTCCTATCGCCTGGAGCACAACAAGCAGGAAATATATGATACTACGACCGCAAAAGATAGCGTGCGTCTCAACAATGTCCGCCGACTTAAGCACCACAAAAGGGAGAGTGGGCCAGGCCTTGCGTTCTCCCTCCTTCCCTCCCTCCCGCCAATTGTGCTCCTACGGGGCTGTGCCGCCTCTAACTCTTACGGCACAGGACGTTAAGTTTTTTTTTTTTAGGAAGGGGTTCGGTAATGATTGGGGTTAACCCGTTTCTGCGCCGTTTACTAGCATTGGATCCTGTGTGTGTGTTAGGACTCCCATCGCTATATGATAATAATATTGTAGTGTAAAGGATAATTATTATTGTCATCGGGGGGGGGGAGGCTCCTGGCCGTGGCCCATTGTTACTCACTCGGATTCCGGGATTTTGGGTCCTTGCAGGCGGCCTGTGAAGGTCAGTGTCTTTAATTTTTTTTTTCTTTTCCAGGTTTGTATTATATTTATCATAAGTTAGAGTTAGATCTTTTTTTTTTTTTTTTTTTTTTAGATGGAGGAGTGAGTGTCAAGTACAGTACAGTACTTGTACTGTACTGTACTAAATAAGTTAGTAAATTCGCTGAAACCGCTTCACTCGGATATGGAGGGGTAATCATCCGTGAGTTAAACTCTTTGTTGCTATGGTATTATACGAAGAATCGTTTGTAACAGTATATCGTCCATGGGATGCTACCGTTTGGTCTGGAGACCTTTGGGGGGAGGGGGGGGGCCGGGAGAGATAGGTTTGGACAACCACTTTCCAACTATCTTGCTCAGTTCCCGTGAGGGCTATTCTCGAGTGATGACATAACGTTGAACGTACACAGACAGTACTGTGTTTTGGATCACGGATGGCGCCACTGACGGGGCGGTTCTATATACTAGTGGGCCTTTTTTCTTAAGATGATTGAGAGTAAGATTTAAGCTAGTATATTGTATATCCAAACCTCCAGTTTGCTGGTGACGAGTCTCTTGGAGCTGTTTTATGGATAGCGGTAAAAATATATAGGGAGAAAGGGCTCGAAAGCTCGGAGCTAGGTGCTGGATGTTTGACGCTTGATAGCTACAAGTATAGTACTGTTGGGTATTATAGATGTAGCGTGCTGAAGAATTTCTTGCATTTACTAAGTGCTTTGATCTTTGGGCCTGGTATGATAATGGGTATGATACTATGTGGCCTACCATTAAAAAAAAAACTGCCTTCTCCCCGTTTCTCAGGTTTCGTTGGGCGAGTGCAGTGCAGCGCCATGGAGTTGAACGGCCTGCCTGTCTGTACGTATACCACTGTGTTTTTCAAAGAGCATCCTCATCCCAATACATCCTCCTCAATTCTCATTGGTCGAACTCTCTATAAACTCTACAATATTCCGGCATTAGCTTCTATAAGCACACTGGCACCCGTATGTCATGAAGAGCGAGACTCTCAGATCAAAGGCTTTCGAGCCTAAGGGGTGGCTATATAAGGCTCATGCTACTTGTAATGGAAAGCTTTAGAAATATAGACATCCCGGTGAATTAAGCGAGTATCTTAGGGTTACGGCAATTCAACCGGGTCCTGGTAACGCCCTTGCCGTGCCAATTTCGCAATTCGTCCCTCCCTGGCAACCACTTCCCGAGCGGTCGGGGGTAAAGATGCTCGAAGGCTCCCGATGCCATCCACGTAGCACCCACAGCCAAACTGTCAGCAATGACCGAGCGCAGAGCCCCCCACAGCACCGAGGTATATGATGACACAAGTACCGGTACCTCCTCAATATTCGTCAGCACTTGGTCAATCTAGGTTCGCTCCGTGTTGTGGAGGGGCACAAGATATTTTTTCATTAAGATATATGGGTTGGTATCAGTTTGGTCTGACCGATTCGATCTGGGATCCGGTCATCGGTCCACAGCTTTGTGATATATTCTGGATTGCATATGTCATGTTGGACGGATATGCACGGTTAACTCAGTGGTACAGTACAAATTGTGAGTTCGCCGTCTCTTGCCTCTATGTACCCTCTACCTTTCGGGGAATGGGATAAATACTGGGTGTTTTGTGGGGTGCGTGGGGTGGACATTTGTCACGATCCTGATACAAGGTCTCTTGTGCTCGTACGGAGTATATATCGTGGTAGTTTCGGGGTCACGTTGGTGATTGCGGGGATCGAGGCCGGGCACACCGCGGGGGTGTAATGGTCGGTTCATCTGGTAAAGCCGGTTTCCTTTCTTTCGATTGATCGACTGATTGATTTCTTGACTGGTTGTGGCACCCTGTGACGATAGGGCGGGTTGTGATACTTGGGTAAACTGTGACCCCTCTTTTCTGGATACCCCGAAAGCCCTTATATTCCACTATCTCCGTGAGCTCTGTAATCTCCGCGTTCCGAGACAGAAGTCCCGGTGGGGGGGATAGCACCCCCTTGACATGGCACGAGTATAAGATCAGCCCACTAGATATATTGCATCTCATTAACCGGTATTCGAAATTCTCTTAACCCATCAAACTGAACCTATCGTGGGCCGACGGGCTGATTTCCGCCGATAAACTGATAGTGGATTATTGGTTTTTACAGTAGTCAATACTACCGGTACTGTCGCGCGAGTTTGAGCCAGGGATTTTTTTAGCATATGGACGTTAAGGTTTTCACTAGGATAGCTAGCAGAGATGGTAATTTGAGAGTGAGTAGTTTATAGCCACGCTTTGGTTTGCAGATTTGGAGAGCAGAGATCGAGACCTGCTTATCTCTCTGCCTTAGACAGCACTGGTACTAGTTCTGTACATGGAGTGGTACAAGTACTTGCAGTATTAAATATGGTGTTCCGACTCCCAAGAAAAAGGTACTTCAGGAGTACCGGTACCATATTGCTTAGACCATCCCAAAAAGTAAGAAATCCTGGTCAGCCGGCTTGACGAGCCAACCAACCAAGTCCTTTAGCGACTCTGCCACTTGTACGTAAGGATTTCTTGAAAACTGCCGAGGAAACCAGATGCCCCCCCAAAAAAACGAAGAGAATCACGAGCTCAAAAATAAATGGGAGAGCAGAGGGAAGCCTCCTTTATCTGCCGTTTCGTTCCTTGGGGCATTTTTTCTTTCCTTTTTTCTTCCTCCCCCCCTTTCCCGTTCCTTCCAAGAAACGTTTTCCCCTTGGCCGCCGTTGCCAACTTATTGTATTTCGGCAGTTTTCTTCCGATTCCCTCCCTCTCGCTCCAAATGCGTATAGTCCCACGTTTCCGGAAATATAATATTGGTTTGCTTGTCATATATGATCGATGGAGAACCCGAAATGTCGGGTGAAGCCGGCCGTGGCCCGAATGCGCGATGACGGTACTGTACACTAAGGGTACAGTACTCGAGTACTTGGGTACTACTGTACAGTACATGCCTTCCCACCGTAGCTCTGCTTCTCCCTCTATTTCGTGTGATATTGATTAGGTCCGTCGTATAATTTCTCTCGCTGTACAGTGCTTGTATTTTGTGCCCCAGATCAGTGTGTGATTTGGGGCATGCTAATCGAGCTGGGGTTCGAATGAGCCATTGTGGTCGCTACCCCGCTGTTTACGCCGGAATGGTGAACAAAGTGAACGAAGAAGAGGGGCACAAGGGAGGGGTGGAGGTGGGAGAGGGGGATAAAGGTGAGGTGCTAATGCAGTACTCGAGTACCGGTATGATACTTTACTGTACTTGCAGTGCACACTACGGTACCAAACCACTATCAGCCAGCTTAGCTTGTACTGTAACCGCACTGTATGGCACGACGCGGTGCTCCTTGTTGTCAGGGGATGACCTTTTTTCTTTTTTGTCATTCTCTTCTTTATTCTTCAATTTTATTTATTCTTCAATTTTATTTTTATACTTTTTTCCTCTTTCCTTCCATTGCCATGGATGGGCGGACGGTGGGGGAAGGCGTGGGCGTATAATAAATAATGGCACCTGAGTTGCGTGATAACATGTTGCAGACGGATATCTGTCCTTCATGTCTTGTCTCTCCTTTGTGGTACTTTCTCTTCCGTGCATTTTGTTTCCATATTCGTCAATCTCGCAAACCCCCACCATCAGTAACCATTGGCGCCACCACACCACCACCCAGACACATTACCAACTACCACCATCAACCATGCACTTAACTATCCTGAGTACGGTACACCTACCATCGATTCCCGAGAGTCTCTGGTCGCACGAATCGGGTGCAAGACATCACTATTGTTACAAGCTGGCTGAGCTCGCTGAGGTACGAGTACCGTACTCTACCGCATGTGTTCAATGACCGTGCCTTTCCCTCTCCCATCTGCTTCCTTCCCTTTCACTTGTATTTTGCTCCTCTCCCCCCCCCCTATTTGGGCCTCTAAGTTCCTGGGAGGGTGGAATTGCGCGAGCGATGATACGAATTGTGCTTGTGCCGCCGGTTTTAATTGACATGTGGGGTACTGTACCTGTATGAGATGGAGGGACGAGTGGAAGAACGGGGACGAGATGGGACATGGAAGAGAATGCGCACTCATACGGCGGATGAGACGGGGAGAGGGGGTTGCTTTTTTGTTAGTGGCGAAACCTCCCACATGGGAAGAAGTCTACTTTTAGTTCACCCTTTCTCTCTTCATTTTCTGCCAGCATCTGATGCTCCACCACCTATCAAATCCACATCTTTACCAAAACCCCACACCTACGTTTCGACTCTTTTTTCTTTTTTTTTTTTGCCCTTTAATATCCCTAAGGTTCTTGTGCAAGCCAGAAGAAAAAAAGAAAATCTTCCCTCCGCCAGAAAGATATCATAGACTAAGAAAAGAAAAAACAATCGAGTAGAGGGAGAAGGATGAGGAAAAAAGGAATCGGAGCCGGGAAAGCCACACAGCACACATGGCACACTTAAACACCCACACTCACACAAACTCAACCCACACACATCCTTCTGGTTAACCTTGACTTCACGCGAACCCTTTACCGCGAAATCCTTATGGGACCCTTACATGGAGGTGGGGACAAGAGAGAAACAAGAGGAAAAGCAGCTACGGAAGGGATTGCCGCAAGAGAATTCCCTTGTTTGCCGCGGTCGAATTGATTACACTGCCAGGGCGCCAGCTAGCCAACCAGCACCCTGTTTCTTCGATTATAGTGCAGTACTTTGTACATGACTTACGTCCCGGCGGTGTATCTCCAGGCACGCATGTCAAATAGTTAACCCTTCCACTTACAGTATATCTCAACTTATTGTGGAATGCTTTCTCTGGAAGGAAAGGTTTCCACAGGGCTGTTCTGATTATTCTCTTTGCTTGTGTTCATTCTGGTCTCCTTTCGGTGCGTGATACCTAGATGGTCTCTTTTTTTATCTTTTTGGAATCGGGGGATTTTTTTTCCCCTTCTCCTTTCTTTTCTTTTGCTCTTAACACTTTTCGAACACCATCTATCAAATCAGTCGCTTTTGCATGTCGCGCTTCAAAGGGCTAATATAGAGCAATTGCTTATGATATGATGCCTGCGCGTCACGCTGCTTCGGCCATCATGATTGCTTGCGCATCCCGACATATCAAGTCTCAATGAGTCTCTGTTATCGTCACCTGATGGCTGCAGAGCCGTACCTCCCCTCCCCTCCCCTCCAACGCCCCCCTCCCCCCCTCTTCACCCATCTTTCACAATCCCCAATCCTTGCCCTCCTTCTCAGTCGCTGTTATCCATTCCGCCTTCCCACCTCCCTCGTTCCCTTACCACTCTCTGCCCCCCCTCCTCTCTCTGCTCCCCTTCCCTTCCCTCCTTTTGCCTTGGTTTCACCACTAGCCAGGCTGAAGGAATAGCAGATTGGCTGGCTGTTTGGGCACGAATACTCGAGTACGCCCGTATCGTACCCACGCTCCTTTCACCCCCCCCTAACTCCTACTGCACCCATTACCCTTACGGTCTTGTAGCTTTGGCTCTCGCTTGTCATTCCTTGCGGGCCTGGCGGATACCAGCATTAGAGCCAATCTTTTGTGCTCAGTTTTCACCGGCACATCTGGGTAATCAGTACCAGTAGAGTGTGAACAGAGTGAGATAGTGGTAGAGTAAGGGGGGGTTACAGTTTGTCCCTCCTAGCGCTGTGAGAAACTTTTAATAGTGGGCTAGCCAGCCCTTCTCAGGGCAAACCTTTGCTAAGGGCTCATACACTATCAAGCTGTCTATATAAGCTTCAATTGATACTGGTATTTTTGTCCCCTCCTATTGCTACTCCCTTTTTTTATTTTTATAAAACGACAAATTGGATGAGGGTTCCAACAAGACACTTTCAACAAAGCATTTACTAGTTTGGCACTGACCGTCTTTAGTGAATTGGGGATCTTGTCAGTGTGGCGCCGCCATCCGATACGAGCTTCACATCTCGCTGAACTTCTGACACAATTGCTCCACCATTGCTCTCATATTTGCCTCGACTGCCTAGCCAATATTCCCCACCCTTGTTAGGCTTTCAGCAAGCCCTTGAGGTCTCAAGCTATCTCCCCTACCTACTCGTCGTATCATAGTTTCCCGCGGGATTCCGCCAAACTCTATCCTGGATAAAAGCTTCCCGAATAATACATTTCCTAGAAAGCGGCCCCTCCAAGCCAACAGCTCTTGTTCCCCCCTCACCCGTTGCACACCCTATAGCAAAGCCACTCACGCCACCGGCCCATCTATAGCGCTATTCCATTCCCGGGTTTGCGATGGATAACGGTGGATCTAATCCAGACTTTTTCCGCTACCTCCAGGATAGGAGAAATAATCTACCGTTTGCACAGCATCTGTCGTCTTTACCCAATACAGAAGCTATATCGCTACCAATCACCCCTCCTGCCACCTACGCTAACCCAGAGGACGAAGAGGTTCTCTCTACAGCTGTGAGTGTACTCTCCACCGAGGCCATGGCATTATCATGTCTCTCGCGGTTATACGCAACCAACCCGGTAGCCCGGGATGGGTTTGTAAGAGCTGTGGAAGCAATCTCTGCAGCAGCTGTCAAGGGAGGAAAGGTCATCATCATTGGTGTGGGAAAGAGCGGCAAGATCGGGGAAAAGATGGTTGCAACGATGAATTCTTTGGGGTTATTGTCGGTTTTCATGCACCCCATTGAGGCTCTGCATGGCGATCTGGGAATGGTTAAGCCGGTAAGCAAGCATTTAATAACCCCGATTTCCCCCACTTGTAATGCAGGGATGGTTGCTTGTCTCTATTGATTAGTTATCTTTGTCATTCCTCTCTTTCCTTTTTCGCCATTCCTCCGCCCTTTCCCTGGGCCTTCCAGCTGTTTTCCTTCTTTGGTTATATGGCTTTTCCTGTTGCTGGGTTTGAAATCAGCCCAGTTTCCCCACTTTTTGCTTTGCTTGGTAACACCGCACTTTGCGCCTGAGCCGACCGGCCCTCACACTCCGTTGGCCGCAGGGTAAGGCTGGCCAACATAGCCGGTCTACCAAATCTCACTGCATATTGTGTGCTAATTGTTATTTTATCCATAGAAAGACGTCCTGCTTCTGATCACCTTTTCCGGAAACACCCCCGAACTGATATCGCTACTACCGCACCTCCCAGGGCATCTACCACTGATCGCATTGACATCGCATACCTCGTACCACACTTCTCCATTAACACGAGAGCGCAAGAAGGCAATTTTGCTTCCCGCTCCCATACATGAGGCGGAGGAGACTAGCTTTGGCATCTCGGCACCTACTACCTCCACGACTGTCGCGCTGGCGCTTGGGGATGCCCTAGCAGTAGTATCGGCGAGGCATGTGTACACCGGTGACGGTGAGAAGCCCAAAGACGTATTCAAGCGGAATCACCCAGGTGGAGCCATCGGATTGGGAACCGGAAGAGGTGTGGTGAGAATGGCCGATCTAGCAGTGCGTCTGGAAGATATTCCGGTAGTGAACGGCATCCTCGAGGATGGTCTACTGGACTCGCCGCCAATCTCGTCCGCTAGTTCAGAGTCAGACCTGGAGATTACCGAATGGACTGATACCCCGATTTCGGCGACTCATTCCGTAAGGGTTATTGACTGCCTGCTTGCTGGTGTAGGGTCCAAGACCGGCTGGGTGCGAGTTTCGGACGATCAGGTCGTCCCACCGGGGCGGCTGAGGTCTGTCCGAGGCGATGTTCAAGGAGGCGTGTATGAATTTGAACCAACCCTTGTGGTCGGCAAATCGGAAATGATACGCGTGTCCGGCCAGGCAAACGCAGAAGATGTGAAGAAGTGGGTGATGACATCGAGGGAGGAAGAGCGCGGGGCATTCCCTGCGGGGGCAGTGCTGGGTGTTTGTGTGGGGGACGCTGGCGGGGGGGAGGAAGTTATTGCGGTGATTGAGGTTGATGAGCTTATGAGGGCTTGAAGGGAGCAGACCTCTTGCTTACTTGGCCTGCTTTCTTTGTTTGGCTTTGCCTACATCGGGGCTTTTACTAATTAAGCTGGTTTGGGTATTGTTTACTACTCGTTAGGTGTATTACAATTACTATTCTACTCCTTTTTTTCCTTCTTTTTTCCCTTTACCTCTTAATATTTTTGAAGTGGGTTTCCCATCCCTTCTTTATAGTTCTCTGGGTGCATATTTTTACACGGGTCGTTCTTTTTCGTTCGTTTATTTAGGTCTTGTGGGGGTCTATTCCTTTTCTTTTGTAGTGGGCTTATTCCGGTCTGTGGTGGACGAGATTGGGTTGCGGTACGGTAGGCTGGATGGGTGGGAAGAGTATGGATGGAACGAGGGATATGGTACGGTGTCGTAGCCTAGCAATTGTATTGGGAGTATGGCAGATGGAGTATGATATAATTTATTCACTCAGTTTGATCTTTGGTAGCATAGCACTCTTGTGCACAAGAAACTGGGAATAGGCGAAAACAAGATAATACAGAAAATGGAAAGTGTTGGAATAGGCAGGTAGGCCGGCTTAGATAGTTCGGTAGAGCTACAGTAGAGTCAAAAGGTTATATGGGTATGGTTTAAGACGTCTACAAGTGCTGCCGATAGATATGTCCGTCACGTGAAACCTGATAGGAAAGATTTAGTGAGCCTTCTTGTTGCGGTGTGCCCAAATAAAGTACGTGGCGGATATATCTACCTGCCTCGCTTGTACCAGTACCAGCACCGGTAGTCTACTCTACAGTGTCAGGTGTATAATTTAAATTTATCATACCGCGGCTATTGCAACGGAGGACGCCTTGGCGTTCGGCCACTGGTTCACAAAATGCATAAATTTATACGTTCGATTCCCAAATAACTAATCTAATGCATCATTTAAAATTTTGTCATTTTTCAAGCCACACTTGTTAATGCATAATGGCCGATGCCGATCTAAGATAGTGCCAGAACCGATACTAGCGGGCAAGTGTGTAACCCGTTCTAGCCACAGGATGGCTTGCGTGCAAATAATGAACAATCGCAGTTCTAAGTTAAACTTCAAAATAGTCTACCGGTAATCGACCGTCTTCCCACAATTAAAAAGCAACCCCCCTCCCCCCCTTCGAAGTGGGGGGTTGTATATAATGTTATGATACACTTCCCCTCCACATCTTCTGCTATATACTGTACATACCACACTTTGTCGTTTTCCCCCCATTCACCCACCCTACCTCGCGATAAGACTGTGTTTCGAAAATTGAACAGAGACCCGATTGATGTGAACAAGGGTTGAGCAGAGATACTGCCATGATTCACACTGCTGGGAGCCCCTCGAATTACCGCTGGAAGGAATGAGACCAAGTTCGGATTCTGTCCGCTCCGCTAGGTATTTTCCTGTCTTTCCATCCTTCCCCGGGCAATCTGGGGGTCGATTGGGTTGAGAGGGGGGGGTAATTTTGTGAATTTTCGGACCGGGTGGGCGAGATGAGGGGCGCTATTTGGCTGCTGGTGGTGGGGGAAGCGGTGAGTCTCTGTGGGATATCTTGGGATGAATGCGAAGGATGGAATGGAGGATTGTGTGATTGGGGTTTTTGAATTCATTTTTGCTATACGGATTTTTACCTCTTTATTTCACGTTGGGGTTGGCAAAAACGCAATCAGGGCATATCCTTTGCTGAAGATTTAAGATCTGGGTTTTGCAAACCTGGAACTTGGGGGACCTGGATAGGGGGGGGAATATCTACTTTATTTACCTACTTATCCGGGATCTCAAACTTGCCTGATAGGCAATCTCCTTGAGGTCCGATATACTCCCCGTAGTGGTCATTCCAATTGCTGGCTGCAATCTGCCTAGCCGACCATGCCAAAAAAAAAAAAAAGTCACAACGAACTTGATTTCCTAACTCAGGGATTTACCCCGAGTGCACCACTTGCATCCCCCGACCTGTAGATGCCTCGCGGCCTTGTAGATGCCCCATTGTTTGGGCGGGGGACCTGGCTGTGTCGCAGTTAGAGTTGAACTACTGGTTCGTTGGTGTGGGAAGGGGCCGAGTTGTGATTACGGTCTAGGTCCCATCTTTGAGGAATTGGTATGTGTTTTGTCCATGTCAGCCAGGCTGAACGCGAGGTTGGCCTTTGAACCCGGTGCTGGGCGGGAATGGGCTGTTCTAGCAGGGGGTGGCCAGGGGTCGCGAAGAGATGGGGACGAGAACAGGGAGGGAAAAGTGGGTAGCGGAAAACATGATGGCTACTGAGAGAGCTGGCTTGGGGGTTAGGGTATAGAGGTTCGGGGTTCGTACGGAGAGCGGGGTGTTGTACAGGATGGGTGATAGAGGGAAGGGAAGGAAGGGCTCAAGGAAAATATTTACAGTATCATACATAAACCCACCTTACAATAGTCACCTCCATGCAGTAAATGGGATGGATCACATTGGTATTCGCTGTGGGAGGAAGCTCGAGCATTTATAGGTCCTTGTAATGAGTCCTGAAGGGGTTGAAGGGACTCAAGATTTTGCATAGTCCGTCCCCTTCACGGTCCCTAATCGCTTATCAATAATCTAATGGTGATACCGCCACCCTTGATCTTCGACACCAGTTACGCTGTCGGAGTCGACGCGTTCGAATCGAGGAGGGTTTGACTCCCAAGATACCTGACGCAGCGATTGCCATCGCCCCGGGCTCTTCTGCTAGCCGTTCCATTGCTTTGTCCAACCGACTTTCCACCTAGACCCTTTCTCCAGTTACGTGCATCTTGATCGCCAATTTCGTATTTCCAGTGTGGCGCGGAGTCCGAAGGTTATGGGGTAGTTGAGGAATCACACAAACTCCTACCGACCGTCGACAAAGCGGAAAAGGAGGATAACCGGAGGTAGAGCATAAGAACAAAGTGATATTTTATTGTTGGTCTATTGTGCGGATATTCTTTGCGACGGCCTTGCACCATCATTGTCCACCCCCCTAGTGCTGTGTTATATCGGTTGCATGACCTGCAACCGGATTATTCGAGTGATACCATATGAATCTCCCTTGCTGTTCATATATTGTACAGCACAGCTACCCAGCGTGACCGCCATTCCGGATATGATGGCATATAATATGAATCGTATTCACCGCTAGCTTCTCGTCCCCGGCTACATATACACCTAGTCTCGCATATGCCCTGTCGAACCACCGCTCAGCTTGGTGTTATACCCTATTCCCTTTTCGGCCCACCGATTTCCGCCCATTCACCCCGTCAACCAATATTCACCGCATACCCAAACGACGGAAAGTTCAATTACACAATTTTAAGATACTTTGGTACGTCGTCCCCTTCTCCTGTACAGTACTATAACTAACCACTTAACGAGTAAAAAGAAGAAGGGGGGCTGCGACTGTGGCCCCGATGGCTAGACTTGGCAAGTTCCGTGAGTGCAGGTTTCGCTTGGGAAAAAAGAAAGCGGTGGGTGTAGGTGAATGAGAGTGGACAGAATTTAGTAGTTTTACTTAAGGGATGATATATTATTCCGTAAGCTTGGCTGGGGATGGACCCTACGCTTCTTCAGGACTAGTAGCCCGCTGGGTCCTGTCCGCATTACTGGTCGAAACTCACCGAAGGACGATGATTTTTCTGTCTTAGGTTCTGGTACCTGCAGCTCCTTTTCTTTCGGTATCGCTACGGATTTTTACTGGCGTTGGGGATAGTTTCGGGAAAGGTGAAGTATCATACCTAGGGCGATGGTGGCGAGCGGAGTTACTGGAGCGCCAGAGGTAGTACAGGGGCAAGAAGCGTCGTGGTTTTAACGACGCCGGTCTGTGTGATGGTTATGCCCGACGGCCCGACAGAGGGAGGTGCCGGAGGTGAGGGAGCGGGAGTGAGGGAGGATAATATTATGGTACTGGTCTTTACGGCCCCTCCTTCTGTTCCTGTGATCGTCCTTGGAGGGGCAGGCTGAGGCTGGAGTCGGATGGGCGAGGCAGCGTCATAACGCGGGAGGAACGGAGGAGTGTAATGACACCGTGGGCTCTTTTATGTTGCTCGGGGTCGCACCGATTACTGGTAATTTTGATAACTTTACAGAAGCTGCTATCATACAAAGGGGGTGAGGTTCTAGAGGCGAGCTGTGAGAGACTCAGTACTACTCTGTCCACCTCGAGCTATTATTTACTCCCGTTTCGGACATAGGGTGTTGCCAAAACCCCATTTCTGGTCTCCTGAAGGCCTCCGCAACACCAATCACTTCATTGCAACCGCTATCCCGCCCTTGGATAATTTATCATCCTTGCATGGCAGGTGTGCCGGGAAGTATAAAAGTAAAGGAAGTCCTCACGTGGATATCGCAGTGACTCGTTGCATCTTGCGAAGGGGGATATATAAATACTGAGTCAAAATGTTTGGCTCGAAGACCTTTCCTTCCCCGCCGAAGGCACCCGCTCCTACTGCCCCACCCCGGGAGTACTAGCCAATGTTTCTCAGAATCTACCAGCAATTCATGGTGCCTTATCAAATCCATGGATGATGTGAAACAATTTGCGCGGGTCTTCGAGAATTATAAACGCGAGGGGGAAGTGTTGCTAAGTGGGAGGTATATATGGTTGTCACCTGAGTTACAACACTTTAAGTGACTCTCATGTTGAGCATGAAGTAGTTCTCTTGCTAGTGTTAAAACCCTAGCTGTTTTTGGCAGGGTGGCGTCGGGAGCTATCACATGGTGTATAGAAGAAGTACCAGTATTATCGTAGTATGACAGATAGTCTGTGAAAGGAATCGATGGCGATTACTCGTTGGTATTGAGAGAAATTACTGGATGTAGAGAGGTGCGCTCTTTCGCGGATGCAGGACGGTCTTCTTCAAGCTTACTGTCTGCTCCTACCCATTGACCTGAACAGAGATGTACACCGCTGTTCACAAAACACATGACATATTAATGGATAATACGAATGAGGCGCAAGGAACGTGAAGGTGTGGACCAGGTCTAACTAGAACTCCGGGGAAAAGGACGAAGGAAAATGAGAAAAAGGAAATAAATAACAAATAGCGAGTTGAAACCGGTAAAAAACACCCATCATCATCAAAGTCCACCTACACCAAAGTCCACCCACATCAAAATCGAAAGAAGCCTCGCCCACACCAACCCCCACCCGGCAATTGCCCAAAGAATGAGAATATGCATAGCAACGGAGAGGCAAGGAAGCAAACGAGGCAAACCGGGAGCCAAATGAAAGAGACTATGATACAATCCCGGTTGACAGCAATTGAGATGGTTGGTCGGGTGTTGTTGGGGTGAGTGTCAGTTTTCTTTGGGGGGTACTAGAACTTCAGGGGCCACATGGAGGGGTGTTGGGGGAGCTAGGATGGTCCAGCTGAGGAGAGATCGCTATTTGTGGGCTTGGAAACGGAACCCTTGCGGTCTAAGACCTGCTTCCCGCTTACCAGAAACTCCCCATGGAGTACAGGTTGGCCATTGAGGTTTGTGGGCCTGTGAGCCTGTGAGGTTGGTATTAGGATCATCACCCCCGAATAGTATCTCGACTACACACTCGCCTTTACGCCTGGTGGAGGGTGGAGGGATGCCTAACCAGCGCAATCCGCGGTGCCGGGATTGACATTGTCCCGTTTCACCGGAGACCCCCGCAGTTCCATCATGCCCTCTAGAGAGAGCCAATGATAGTGGTCTTTGGTTCCCATTATTTAGGGCAGACGCAGACATCTTTCCGCTCTAAAAGCATCTTTACTACCCCCTCGTGTTTGTTATAAACCGCCCATGAGAGTGGTGTCCGGCCATAGAAGGTGTCTGCCGTATTGGGATTGACATCCTCTCGCTCCAAAAGTATCTTTACTACCCCCTCGTGTCCGCTCACAGCCGCCAGGCAGAGTGGTGTCCGGCCATAGAAGGTATCTGCCGTATTGGGGTTGGCGTCCTCTCGCCCCAAAAGTATATTTACTACCCCCTCGTGTCCGCTCACAGCCGCCAGGCAGAGTGGTGTCCGGCCATAGAAGGTATCTGCTGTATTAGGATTGACATCCTCTCGCTCTAAAAGTATCTTTACTGCCCCCTCGCACCCGCTCATAGCCGCCAGGCAGAGTGGTGTCTGGCCATATTCGATGTCTGCCATATTGGGGTTGACACCCTCGCGTTCCAAAAGCATCTTTACTACTCCCCCATGCCCGTTCTCAGCTGCCCTGTGGAGTGGCGTCAGGCCATGTCTGGTGTCTGCGGTATTAGGATTTATATCCTCTCGCCCCAAAAGTATCTTTACTACCCCCTCATTTCTACGCAGAGCCGCCCAGCAGAGTGGTGTCCGGCCATATTCGGTGTCTGCCATATTGGGATCGACACCCTCTTGTCCCAAAAGAACCTTTACTACCCCCTCGTATCCGTTCTCAGCCGCCCAGCAGAGTGGTGTCCGACCATATCTTGTGTCTGTGGTATTAGGATTGACACCCTCTTGCTCCAAAAGCATCTTTACCACCCCCTCATTCCCCCGCCCAGCTGCCCAAGAGAGTGGCGTCCGGCCATATCTGGTGTCTGCGTTATTGGGACTGACATCTTCTCGCTCCAAAAGCGTTTTTACTACCCCCTCATGTCCGCGCTCAGCCGCCCAGCAGAGTGGTGTTCGGGTATAATCGGTGTCTGTCATATTGGGATTGGTATCCTCTCGCTCCAAAAGCATCTTTACTACACCCGCATGTCCGCGCAGAGCCGCCCAGCAGAGTGGTGTCCGGCCATATTCGGTGTCTGCCTTGTTGGGATTGACATCCTCGCTTTCCAGCAATACCTTTACGACCTCCCCATGTCCTCTTACCGCTGCCCAGGTGAGAGCCGTACTCCCCATGCAATCTATCGCATTAATAGCCCATTCCTTCATCTTTAATACAGTAGCGACCATCCTCCCCATGCCAAGAAATGCTACCCCGTGGAGTCCTGTAAAACCCCTGGGTCCTTTCGTGCTGTAGAAGCAAGGGCCTGAGCCTCTATCTCTATTATAATGCATTAACATTAATTGGGCAGATATATGCTTATCAAATCCATCGAGCAGCCTCAGTGCAAGTATTTTCACATTTTCCGTCATTCCCCCCCTTCTTATGTGCTTCCCCCAGTAACAAGAAGCATATTCTAGAAGTGGCGCTGCTATGGGGGCCGAGTGAAGAATTGGCGAAAGATGCCGCACATACGCAAAATTAAGGTATGTCAAGCAAACCTCCGCGATTGCTAAGTGGGGACTATGAAATAGTGTCAGATCACTGGAGAGGTGCTCTTGCAGAGTAAAGTGCACCAGTCGCACAGTAGACGAAGACGCTTCGACCGTGACAAGACCCAGAGAAGATGCTAGGAGTGTCCGTAACTCAGGAACATTTTCAGGATCCAAATCCGTAGATCCCATCTCCACTCCCAAGGCATGACAAAGCTCCTTACCCCGTAATGGCCGTTCCGAATACAACACCCACATTAGGACCTTAAGTCCAAGTGTTGATTTATTTCCCTTCTGCGCCTTCAATCGCGTTAGAGTTGCCGTGTATGCATCGCTCAGTCCATTGCCTTGTGTCATCTTCTCAAGTTTCTTTCTTCTCTGACGGATTGTGACCTCTCCCAGAATCGCATCGATGTTTAGCGAAACAAGTAGGAATCTACACACAACCATTCGTAAGTATTCATCCTTGATAGTGTGAAGATACGAAATGCTCCTACGCACATATCGGATATCCTTTCCAGGATAATTCTAATAATGTCCGCCCTTAAGTCATCGTTCATCGCCTCTGGCTCATCGTCCCGATCTAACCTCATCTCCAGATAGTTCCTGATATCATCCATATTAGGACTAATGGGTATCACAACCGCCTTGTTGAAGTATCTTTGAACGTTATCCTTGACATGGGGCCTCCCTGTGAGTAACACCCGCGTCCTGGGGGACTCCCGAACAATATCTCTCAGCGACCCAAGAAGGTCTGGCAGGTGCTTCGGTAAGCACTCGTCCAACGCATCGATACAGATGAATACTTGGGGCAGCGATGCAATAACGGTCCTTAGCATTCCCATCACATCCGGCAGCCTTAGTCCTCTCCCATCAAATTCCCTTTTCCCTTTATGAAATGCCTTGCGTAGATATTCCGGAATGTCCCCTCTGCCTACTAGCTGCCTCAGAATAGCTCCCATCACGTTGGTGATGGTCTGCTCTTGTTGAGAAAGGTAGTCGCAGTACAGTCCTGCAACAGCGATATCATGATCCCTTGCCTGATCGCACAGGCTGTCGATCACCAAAGAACTAGTATTTCTGCCAGTTAGTGATATTAGCTTCTCTCAAAGGATCCCGACACTTACCTGAGATATGTCTTGCCCACTCCTGGATTCCCGCTGCAAAACAAGACGGCCTTATCGGCACCACTCTCATTACTCCTCCACTCCCGGAACTTGCTTTCTTCCAAAAGCCAATCCCCGACACCGTCAAATCGTTCGGTGCGTACGCTTTGATGTCTGTTACTTGGTTCTAGTAGTGAGAGCCAACGCATAATCCGTGCGTCCTCGTCGCACTTATAGACGTTGCTATTGAAACAATTCGTTATGCTGCCGCTGTGCACATTGCCGTTGCCCATGTGGACCTGTATACGTGTAGTCTGGGTCATGATAGTCCGTGCGGAATGTTGGTAGAATGTAGAAATGGTTCAACACTTTGTCAGGGTCTTGGGGGAGTCTATGAACCTTCCGTGAGCAGGGCTGAGGAAAGCGGGGCGATGTACTAAAATGACCTGTTGACAATTATTAACCAATCGTTTCCAATTAGGAAGTGCACTCTCCTCGTAAAGTAAAGTACAGTCGTGTCTGAAAAGTCTACGTACCCCCCATGGCAACCACACTACACCATGATTCTAAGTAGTCAACAACTCAAATTTATATGTAATGACTCAATAAATTAATTGATAATAGGAAACCTAGTTGCTCCTCT
>JACCEG010000343.1:7059-61576 GCA_014065205.1 Tuber brumale | reverse complement strand
TATTTGTATGTAATGATTAAGAAGATGGATGAACTATATTTTTTTTTTATCTAGCTAGATTGTCTAGAAGCTATTGAACACATAGATAGAGTTTATATATATATATTAAAGAAATTAGTAGTTGATAATAGAAATTATATGAGACTATAATAATATGTATCAATGTGATAATTTACTTTACAATTCAACACACCACAGACTCACTTGCTTATAGAATGAATACTCTAGTATCTCAATAACAACATATTTAAAATTCAAGACCTATCAGTTAAATCTGTTGTTGTGAGAACCAGAATGGTAGTGTCTACTTTTATCATCAAATTGTTCTTAAAATCTATATTTATTTAACCACTTCTAATAGACATTTATTTATTTGTTTATTACTTAACAAATTTCATATTCATGTTCTTTAAAAGATATAGATCAACTTACAACTTAGCTATGATTATTTTTTATAAATATATGTTATGGGAAACTCAAAATTAAAGTGAAGGTATGATAAATTGGCTTTGCCATGGGGGGTACGTAGACTTTTCAGACACGACTGTACAAGGTGGTGGAAGGAAATAGTGCGACACCATTGCAACGACTCCCCACACAATCACACCTCCACTACCGACCACATTACTGTAATATCAACTGTGTTCATCACAGCCCCTCAAATCATTCCAGGAAAGCGATAAGTGGGTAAAAGGAACTCACAGCAGTGATAATAAGTAGTCTAATTAAATAAATGTACATTGTTAGTTAAAATAATAACAGAATGGAATGATTTAATGATAAATTCACAAAATCTTAAGCAGTAATGATAATTGACAAAGAAAAGGCAACACTTGAAGTGGGAAATGAGATGAGATAACTAGATCCAAATTATCACCCTCCAGGAAATAGCAGAATATTCTTTCAGAAAGATAGCTGCTGAATTGGAGGAAACAATGGACCGCAAAGTTTACCATAGTACCTATGCTCTCATCTATCAACACTATCAGGGAAAGGGTACCAAACTCATTATTTTACTTCAAGGGAATACTGAGGATTACTTTATTTTATCTCCTTTAATTATTGTATTTATTAAGCATTGTTGTGGAAATAGGTAGCACTATATGTTGTTGTTGTTGATGTATGGAAATTTGTGTTGTAGGAGTGTTGCATTACTTTTTTCCACCCACTGTACTCGGGGGTAGGCATTAGTCGGGCGCACTCGGTAACCTCTTCCTATTTCTATTCATGCTGAAAGCTGGCCCAGGGACCCACAGTATCATTGGTTTGCCTTTTGCCACTACTTATATTCATAATTTAGCACCTACTAGGATCTGACTTATTAAAGGATATGTTGTTGCTGGGCTCTCTAGGGGTCTGTAGAGAAGATGGAGAAGGGGGTTGTAGTCAGAGTTGAAATCTGGCGATTAACTTGGGGGGTGGTTACCCAGACTAGAAAATAGGCCATGGAGGTGTCGCCCGACTTACCCCTGTACCCGAGTACTGTACTACTGGTAGATCAAAAGGTTTCATCCAATCGATGGTTACTGAGCAACATCTCAAAAAAATCTCATCCATCCCATCAACCACACTTCAACCACAATGCCGCCAGAGAAGACTACCCACCTCACAGACTTTTGAGAAAGGGCAAACTGTTGCTCTGAGAAAAAATGACACCTTTTCTTTCTGAGATTGGAAAGCCCTTGAACCACACTCTAAGAGCCTTGTTTTAAGTTTTTACAACCAGTATCAAAAGAAGTGTAATGAGAAAACCTTTCCAAAAACTAGTCGACCTAAAATTGTTAATACCTAAACATGTTGCCAGCTAGTCAGAGAGTCCAAGAAGGCATGCCACTAGACCCTATCTGAACTGTGCAATTAGGATACTCCACATGCCTTTCTCAGTACTGTCCAGAGAGCTCTAGTATTAGTCAATATAAAGAAATAGAGAGCTAGAAAGAGAGCTCTTCCAAATGATGAGCAAACTATCAAGAGATTAGTTTGGTGCATGAAGTATAAGGATTGGATAAAGTAAGACTTTGAGAGAGTCATCTTCACTGATGAATGAATAATTAAAAGTCCAAGAATCTTGGAGATATTTGAATGTTCAGAACACATAAGGAAAAGTAGCACAAGGACTATATCTATGGATTACAAAGGGGCCTAGAATAAAGCTAATAGTCTGGGCTTATATCTGGAGTAAAAATAAGAGTTCTCTGACTCCTATTTTTGAGAAGAATGTAGACAGATTTGTATATATTGGAGTTTCAAGTTTAAAAAATGGTTTAGTTGATACCTGGCAGAAGGTAGAGGACACAGTTAGAGATCCTATCTTTCAACAGGATAGTGCAAAGATACATGCTGTAGGAGATACCATGCCTTAGTTCAAGAAAAACAATATACAAGTTATGGAACTGCCACCCACTTCACTTAATATTAATCCAATTGAACATTGTTGGAAAGGGTTAAAAGGAAAGGCTACATCAGCACTTTCCTGATATTCATAAGACTAAGGAAGGTCCAGATACTGTTATAAGACATCTAGCAGAAGCTCTCAATGAGGTTTGGACTCAGAATATTAAGGGGGGATTTTTTTGGAAAGGCCATGAGAGTCTATGCCTAGGAGGGTGACTGCAGTTTTGGATGCAAAGGAATGGTATACAAAATATTGATTTTCTTATTCTATAATTTCAGTTAAGAAGTTTCTTATATTTATTAAATCTCTACTCAAATTTTCAATTCAGTCTGGGCAGTTGTAGTTGTATAGGTAGTAAATTTATAGTGAGGGTGGGGTTGCCGTTGCATCGCCGGACGAAAACTTTTGACTTGGTACTTTGCCGTACTGTATCGGTACCAAGTAGTCTATGATACTTGTCAATTTATATAGTGTTTGGGCGTCTTTGGGCATTATTAGTCCCCATTTTGCCACCAAGCGGCCCAATACTTTACCAATATCCCAATCGCGACTTAATACCACTACGGTAACTTAACACTCCCCAACTGGGGGCCGACGAGGATCGCAGGCTGACAAAACAAGCACCAGTACTAGACTTATCAATTCCGAAAAGGTCGTTAGTGCTGGGATTTCTCAGAGATTCTTTTTTTTTTTCCCCTCGAACTCAATTTCCCATGGTTGACCTCCCTTCTTCCTGCTTTGAACTTTACGATACCTCACCAACCCCTTCGCGTGGCGTCAAGAGGGGGGGGGAAATTGGGAAAGGTTGGAGAATTTGACAAAATCGACGAACCTTTTTGGAATCGATAATGGAATAAGTTTGCTGACAAACCATACTCGAGCAGATGATGGTTTTCACTACCAGCATGCAAGACATTAAATTTATCTTTCACCCGGGATTATAGACTACCTATCTGCACGTGAGTTGCCCTAAGCTGCCATTCTCATCCACCGACCCAGAACCAGACCTCTCACTGGTGGTAAAAGAAGCACTATACTCCAGCATATAGCACTCACTACTCACTCCCGCTGCACCATCGCTTGTACTGTACAGTACCGCTAGCACAGCGCTTACATATACTCGAGCAGAGCCAGATAGCGGGGGCTCGAAGTCCTCGGTGCAACAGCCAGCCCATGGCGCACTTTCTTCACAAAAAGGAGAGTTTCTTTTAAGCTGTTTTCTTGGGCTGGTACTCATCACTGATATATCCTGGCCAGTAACCTGAGAATCGACTTCGCGGTTGAAAAATCCAACTTCATATAATGGAGGACTTCCCGTAGGAATCTGGGAGGCTTTTAGAAGTGATCTTAGCATGCTAAAATATAGAAGGTCAACTTCCAAATTCTAAATTTTCTAAAATCCGAACTACCCCCCCCTATTTCAGATTTGAAAGATTCAGAAATCTAGAACCACATGCCATTTGTCAAGCAGCCTTAATGCCACAATTCTCAATGAATCCAGACCAAGTTCCCAATGCACAGAATGGAGAACTGAGAAGCTACTACTGGTTGCAATCCTATGAAAAGTAATATCCTACTCATATTTACTAGGTCTCATATGCATAACCTCATTTTGCTGCAATGATCACAATCTAGAAATTTGGAAGCTGTTTCTTCTTTATGGGAACAACCTGTGATTCAGATTTCTGTCGGAACCTCCATATTTTTCCAAATCCCCACGGGAAGTCCCCCAATAACACGTTGGCGTATCGATGACCCCGAACCTACGAGTACATGTACAGTACAGCCGCATTCGTAAAGTTTCGTATCCTCCTCTCCTGTATCTCAGGAACTGTGCCAACCAACAACCAGAGACCAAGAAAAGCCTTTTTAACTTACTGTTCTTATTATATATGCCTCTTGGGATACTATAAAATATTAACATAATTTGTTTTGCCGAATAATGAAAGAGAGAGAGGGTTAGCAAAGCATCTCAAAGGGCAGGGGGTACTTGGAAGGGGATACGAGTACTTTGCGAATACGGCTATACCTACCAGCATCATACTCTAAGGCTACAATACTCGTAGCGTGCAGAAAGCCACACTGTGAGAACCAAGAATCTCGCCAGGACCCAGAGTCAAACCCCCCCCTATACGAGTTAGGTCTGTTGCATGATTTACTCTTTTACTCCTCTCAACCGAGGGCAAAGAGAGAATCTATTCTCCCACCAATCCAAAGGGGTGGGGGGGGGGATACTGGACCTCCC
Organism: Tuber brumale; assembly: GCA_014065205.1. Taxonomy (NCBI): domain Eukaryota; kingdom Fungi; phylum Ascomycota; class Pezizomycetes; order Pezizales; family Tuberaceae; genus Tuber; species Tuber brumale. The sequence continues at coordinate 56,936 of JACCEG010000343.1, read as the reverse complement.
CACGTGGTTTTCAATTGTTACTCCGGGTTTTACGCCAAGTTACCCCACAAGAACCCAATCTCAACCTCCTAGATATCGCACCAACCCGGTAGACTAAAGACTGGATGGATGAGCGAAGGTGAACGCGAAGTTCATCTCCTGCATACCTGCGTCCCCGCCCCTCCCTCAACTTCCCACCGGCATGCAGCGGCACCCGCGCTGAGTTTGGGGGTTCCTTCCTTTCTCAACGCGCCATTCACCCTCTGCCCCGGGGACATAATGAGCACGGGTAGAGAATAGTGACGTTAGCCTTCGGCGGTGAATAGATATGACACATATAATATTATAGATGCATGCATAGAAATTTTCACGAGTGATCGGCCTTGACGTGACGTTTCCACCGAATCTTAGACCGTACCTACCACAAGCACTTTAGACCACAAGTGCTAGTATGACAATAATAAACAGTAACACCAACTAGGACGTAAGTTGGGACAGCAAGTTAGGTCGCACCAAATCTTTCTCAATTTCAATTTCTACCCTCTACCGAATCCACATCGCTCCAAACCTAAGCTAACCACTCGATCCAGCATTCCCGAGTCCCGATCCATCGCAGAATATAATACAATACACGCCCGGGTGTTCCAAAATAGAAGAGGGGGATCCCCAGTACAAGGAGAGACGACAAAAGAAGTAGGGAGTGCAAGGGCAAGCTTACCCAGTCATCAAATAAAAACGCAGCCAAAACAAAGCAGACAAACACCCTACACCATACACCAAGCATGCAATTCCAGACCCAATCTGCAACCTCACCAATTAATAACTCGTTTCACCCCGCTTCAATTCCTTTTTTCCTTCTCATCCTGCAAATCAGCCCACTCATCCACATCCTCCCCATCCCACCCTTCGAGGGTCACGAAGGGGATTTCAACCTCCTCTGTCAAGCTTGACCTCACGACACAAACTCCCTCATTCTGGCAAATCTCCGTCCTAGCCAGGTTTTTAAATTTCGGACCTGTAGGTCCATGTACGTAATCTATTCAACATCCTTATCAGCCCTCACCCTCCCCACCTGTTTCTCCTTGGCGTTAGGATAACTCACGATACTGCCCTGCGATCACCCACTGCCTCCTATCGCCAGGTCTGTACATCCTATCCCCCCACCTGCCGCCAAAGTGGAACCAGTCTACCGGTGCACCCGGTGTATCACGGCTAGGTTTTAGGACGTCGTGATCAATGTCGTAGTTGTATATGTATGAGTTTTTAGTAACGTCCCAGAGAGGACCTTTGTCTGTGTGATCTGCAAGGAGATGGAACGGGATAGCATAGTAGTGTGTCCCTGGGCGTGCGTAATTTGCGTGAGAGCCAACGGCGGAGTAGCATACAGGCTGTGCGATCCAATAAACCATGTTAGCGGAGGTAACATAGTGTGGGGAACGAATAGAGGTGCGCACGCGGATACCGATCTTCTCGACAGCGCCATACTCGTACGCTGCACCACCTGAGTGTTCACTGTAAAAAATACTTTGCGGAACTCCATCTATAAACCGCACAGCAGTATGCTCCCAGTCACCAACATGATTTCCAAATCGCCAACCGGCGACCGTATTCCCCAAATTGAAGCTATAGAAGTAAAAGTAGAAAGCGTCCGTGACATTATTCTCCTTCTCCGTCCAGATGATTATCCCCGGCGCCGTGCTCGCGCCCACGTCGGTTTCTCCGTGGCCGATGGGAACGGGGCGGTTGTGCTCGCCGCGGAGCCAAGATGGTTGGGTTTCCGGATCGTCATCGGAGGTTAGGTAAACGTGCGGACCGAAGCGGTTGAGATGCGAGAGGGAGGTGAGGGATTGGCGGGTGTAGAGTGAGGTGAGTGGGGTGTAGTTTAGGTATGGGATTGTGTGCTCGAGGTGCTCGCCAATGTCACCCGGGAGGAATATTTCTTCGCTGTAGAGGTGGACGTAGGGCGCTATTCATCGTTGTTAGGGATGGAGACTGGATTTGGAGCTAAGGGGAAGAGAAGGGAGGAGGAACCATAATCAATCACGAAATGCGGAACAAAGCCTCCAGTAACCTTCCCATGACCTTTATTTCCCGTACCTAATGCCGGTGTTGTCCCCGTAACATCACCATCCCATGCCCATCGTAGCCCGCTAAGCGAAATCCACGCTCCCAACCACTGTTTTGTTAGCAGAAACATAAGAAGTAGACACTCCAATGGTGCATTGACCGCGCAAGAAGGTTCGGCTGTATTCGTAGTACCGGTATTAACCCAAGGAACCCCGGGAAGTTTGTTTGACTCAGCTTGTGGTGGAGGCACTGGTCGTGAAGAAAGTCAGTCAACTATCACATTGAACATCCCAATCCTGATTCCGAAGCAGGTAGATAAAGGAGAATAAAGAAACCCTCTCAGCAGCTCGAGGATTCACTCTATCACCCTGCTTACTCTAGCAACCAGTAGCTTGCGTGCTCCACCCTGGAGGTAAACGACTCACTTTCTCAAAACCGACCCCCCCCAGCGAGTCCAGACTCGCTCGCTCAAGTGCTCTCTTCTCCCGACCTCAAAAGTTTCCTTCCCTTATTCTCGCTCCCTACCAAACCTCGCTCTAGCTGTCGTCTTCGTCACCGTCGTGGTTGCCGCCAGCCAGCCCGGCACCATAGAACCCAACCTTACAACAGGAGCGCCAAACGGCAACGGTAACACCGGAGCCGCTTAATTCCGGGAGAGGTACCTTAGCCCCCACTTGCTAACAAAGCACTTAATACCAACACCCGAGTACTTGCAATCCACCCCCGCACCGTACCGTATTCCCCGTTAGTGATGATTTTGGTTGAATGAAGCGAAAGCGAAAGTGTTGTATCCTTGAGTAAAGAAGGGATTTCGTCACTAGAAGGCCTTAAATCGCCCCACAAGTCGGGGAGGGGGAGAACAGAGGAGGCGAGTCAGAGGAAGGAAGAAAACCCCGGGTTATCCCGTTCAGCTATGATGTCTTATACTCTCTTAACTTATACTAGGGGCATGAAGCGAAGACTGGATTCAGAACACGGTGTGTTTCTGTTGGGAAGGGAGGGAGGGGACGCCGAGCCAAGCAACTTATCTGAAATACTAATACCGGTAGGTATGCTGCCGCACGGTAACCTATTCTGTCGAATTGACCGGGGAGATGTGGTTTGCTTTGTATGGATGTTCTAAGGTGGGGATGGATGGTACAGCGTGGGATCGGGATAAGTTTATGAGGGTGGGAACGGAGGTGTCATAATATGGCACTGCGAGGCAAAGCCAGGAGGGGACATGCTGGATCAGTGTATTTAGGGACACAAAGAAGGCATTGGACCGGCAACTGTCGCTCAAGCTCTGCACGAGAGGCACGAGTACTCGTACAGGTAGGATACCGGTAGCATGGTGACTTAAATTCGATTCATGGCCATGCAAATATGGCGGAGGCGGAAACGATAGATCTCGGAGCGCAAAAACAAACTTGTGTCTCTCTTCTCAATGTTTCAATGGATCGGTTGTTTCGCCTTCTTTGGATTTGAGTACGATACCTGTGCCCTGTTCCGGATCTGTATACCATATCTGCTATCTACAACTGCAACAGGATATTTCTACTACTACAAGTCCTTTCTGAATACCTCTGTCGACCACTTTGGTTCTGTCAGCGAAGTGAGTTTAGCCGCGGGCTCGCAAGTCACTCTCCCACTTAGTGGTCCGGGCGCGGGAATTCTCACGCCGTTGACCACTTTATCTGGGGGTTTACCTAATAACACCCACCACTAGGTATCAGTGAAAATACAAGTAACAAAAATAAAAACAAAAACGTTATCAAAGGGATTAGATTGCGGTGAATTTATACCGATAGCATTCCCCGTGCCAACCCCCGCATCCATCTCCTTGACCGCACCCTTCCTCTTTCCCGACGTCGCCCTCTTCGGACCAGGAGTTGGGGGCAGGGCAGGAGCATCCCAAGTAACTGCCTGCTCTGGTAAACTATCTGCCGTAGCCTTCAGCGCCTCTAGCAACTTCGTGACACTGTCTGCCGTCAAATCCTCATAATAATCATCATTAATCTGAACCATCGGGCCATTAACACAGGCTCCCAAGCACTCCACCTCGCTAAAAGTGAAAATCCCGTCCTGGGTCGTATGCCCCGGCTTCACACCTAGGAACTTCTCGACTGCCTGCATCACGCTGTCGGAATCGCACAGCATGCACGGCGTAGTCGTGCATACCTGAACGTGGTACTTTCCTACCGGGTCGCGGTTGTACATTGTGTAAAAGGTGGCGACTTCGTAGACTCGCATCGGCGGCATTTCGAGGATGCGGGCGACTTCGTTCATCACGCTGATTGAGGCGAAGCCATGCTGACGTTGGCCTAGGTCCAGGAGGGGCATTACGGCGGCTTTCTTGTATTGTGGTGGGTAGCGTTTGAGAATTTCATCGATGAGTTGTTGGTTTTGCCGAGTGAACGAGAAGGGAATTGTGGGGTTGTTTTGAGGGGTGTCCCTGTGCTGTGTATTGTGAATGCTCCATTAGTTGGTGTTCGACACAGTGGAGGGTTGAGTAGGAGATGGCGAGGGGACATGCAACTGCCAGAGCGTCGCTACGACATAGAGGTGTTGTGCTGATGCTTCGAGGTGGGATTGGGAAATTGACTCGATGGGGAGCCGCACGCAAAAGACGAGTGAAAAATGCCATGATGAGAGATGGCGGATGTTCACGAGAATTTGGGCGGTGGTGTATTTGGCGGCGGAGCAGCGATTTGATGGTGGGGGGTGTGGCAGCCGGGTAACTGTATTTTCTTCGAGGGCTACAATGAAACTTGCCTTGACTTTGTGAATTTACGGCGTTCCTCGAACATCCAAGTGTGAGGTTCAATTATTCCGGCCCTTGCAGTGCCAGTAGTATCAAGCTTATTGAATTCAATGATATGTCTCACTCCGCTCATCAATTGAATTGGTGCTGTCGGGGGGCGTAATGATAATTAACCCCATGTGCTTCCAGGCAATTAATTGTGGTATTCCTCCAGCAAGTTGGGGGATTAATGTTGCGACGAGCTTTAAAATACTGCCAAATCGGGGAGTTTGTTACTTGTGCGTGTGTTGGATCCCCACTGTAGAAGCTATGGTTTGCCTTATACAACGGAACAGCAATATCAATTCCAAGCACGCCCACCCACCCATCCTCCACAATTTCTAGAACTCTACGGACATTTGGGTAAGTCTGGAATCACACCAGGGATATCTAGTCGAGTGCAGGGACTAACGAAAGACATTTTCAATAAAATAACCACTTAAGTTTAGCTTTTTATAAGAATTTGCTACGGGGGGTTGGTTGGGAGATGATCTTCACCAGCTTAGCGGCGAGAAAGTCCTAGAGCAATCCACTCGAGTACTCTTGCTCCCCTAGCGAGGCACACTTGGCAGGACAGCCTTAGGACGGTTTTGCGTCTACTACTCAAATTTACGTGATCCGTATCCACTCCTTGAGCGGGGCTCAAAAAAACCGACTAGCCCGGCCGGACGAGGTAGAGCCTTAGGTCAGTGAAATTGAGGGTCAGTGTATCCCATCATCCGGGCTTGCAAATCTCAAAATTTGGAACAATCTCTCTCTCTGAGTCTGCGGGATAGAGTATCATACCTGGAGCGCAGACTCGGGGCATTAGAACAAAAACTCATGTCTGTCGCTAGTTGGTTCGATAAGGAGGGCAATGACCATAAAAAAGAAATTAAGTTGGTGAGTCCAGTACGCGGGCTTGGAGTAAGGAGGTTTGTTTTTGATCCATATATCTTTGGACGGTTGACTGATCCATGACGTTCGATGTCGCGAGACTGCTACCGGTACTCGTACAGCACAAGCTTGGGAGCTTGGTCATAATGTCTCACATAAACCACCCCGACTCACTTCCCCCCGGCTAAAATATCCCTCTTAGTAAGCCGGGCTTTCCCATGCCGTTGTGCAATCTGTCCCAAAATTATAGAAATGATTCCCCTGGATCTACCGAGTGTATATCGCCGACATGATAAATCATTCGGTGCTGCTGCTGCTGCAGAGCTGGTGAAAATCTCCATCCTTCACATTCAACGACCCAGTGGATGTCCGACAACTCACAGAAAACCAAGCCTGTCAATGGGTCAAGGCTTCGTTAGGTTGACCCGGGCTACCCAATGAACCCGACGAATTTTCCTCGCTTAATTTTACAGTTTAGGAAATGTTAGATGTTTGGTGGCAGGATCATTGCACCATAGTCTTGAGTTATCACTCCCTCGAAATTCAACCTTTCTTTCACTTCCGAATCATCGGTTCCTAATCTAGCCAGTTGGTTAACCACAGTTACGAACTTTTTTCCTCGGGCTCATATATTACCGGTAGTCTTATATCAAGACCACTACCAACCCTACAACCCTCAAGCCAATCTGACGGAATTGTGGCCGTAATCACACCCCGAACCCCAGTTAAACGGAGATACACGAATTGGAACCTAGTTTTTTATTGCCACCAAATGCGTACCCGGCTTGGGGCGAGGGGGGTCTTAGGGTGCTCGGGTAGAATAAGGAGGGAGATTGATTGGGCAGTAGTAGGCTGTGGAGTGGGAGGATTTGCTTGGAACTTGTGCACTATACAAGGAATATAAGGGGGGTGGAAATCAACTTTGTTCTCTCTTCTCCCACACTTTTCGAACCAAACTAGCGGTGCAGGCGGGTGTGTAAATAAAGCATCACCAAAACATCCTGATCCTTTCGCGGATCACCACACATACCCCTATGTCTCCACGAATGTCCCAATTCCTCCACACACTTTTGTGATAACAAAAGAGAGACGTCCAGATAATCTTCTCCGCAAATCGCCAGAGCTCTAGAGAAGTCCATCGTGCTCCCGAATGATCCACCAGACTCTTGCGGCTCTTAGAATCGGCTACAACCTTCCTATGTCCAACCTCTAACAAAGGTGAGAAAAATATCTGCTATCAAAATCCTAGGTATGGGGACCACCAAGCTCCAGGATACTTATAGCGAATGATCTTCTTGGGCGGGCTCTTAGTCCAAGGAGTAATGGTGGTATAAGCACTAAACATTCAATCCTCCATTCGACAGATACCGAACTGATTTCATGCTGCCCAAAGCACGGGAGATTCACAAAAACACCTTATATCCCATCATACTAAAAATCTAGCAACTCACTTGATAGGCATTATAATACTTCCGCCAATGAGGAGCAACCGTCAAAATCCAAACGCGTCGAGTGGGCCCGGGAATCAACACAAAAGCCTACGGAACTAGTAGCAGTGGCTGAAGGCTGAAGCGGGGAGGGGTAATAGATAGTCTTGTAGGGGTAGGACATGTGCAGGGTGGGAACGAGATCAAATTTTCTATCCCCCATCGAACTCTGTTTAACAGTAGTAGTCTATGTATCTTCCTCAATTCGTTTCGCTGCGGACCCAACGAATTTGTTAGGTTAACACGGGTTACGATTGGATGATAAGTTGATGCTTTACTCTTGAAGTATCTGCCAAGCAGAGTGCTGAGCTACATTCCTACTGGCCCGGAGCTAAAAGATCCTAGTAAATTTACTTGTACTGTACAGTACAGAGTTAGCCATTTTCATTAATTTCTACAGTACGAGTACCGGTACAGTACTCATCATGAATCCCGCAATGACGTCCGTCAAGATGCGGCTCCATGTGTCTTCTTCCTAACTTAAGCTCTAATTTTGCTTGAGTTAAATCTGACCTCCCCCCAAGCGGCGATCGGGCTCTTGCCATTAGACTACCGATGTCGGGTGGTCTTTCGTTTGAGGGCTTGGTCGCTGTAAATCTACCTAATAGGGCACTTGACCCCAGAAATTTCCTGTTTAAGTGGATGGCTTGGCGCACAGTTCTCTGCAATACTCTACCGCAGGTGCGACTTCTTTTCTTTTCTTACTCGCAAACAACACCAGAGGGGGCAACGCACACCCTCCATCTCAATTGCGTTTAGCTCCAGCTATTTTTCTTCTTCCGTGACCTTCTACTGGTAGTTACACGACAATTTCGACAAAGTCTATTTTCCGTCACCCTATTAGAGGGTCACAAGTGCGATTCGACACCCGAGGTACAGTACTCGTACGGCTTGGTCGGAACACCATCCAACTAGGGAAGTGACGAGGGAACCTACCATACCGGTACCTACATTAAACGATACTAGTACTATATCTGCCAGACCCGAGTGCAAAAGCTTATACCGGTATGTTATTACGGGTATCGTATCTAAGTGGTGCAGATCACCGGGCACAGCTGTTGACGGGCAATCTCAAGCTCTCATAGACTGTTATTCATCTCCAAACCCACCAGCCACCCCAACTTACTTTCCCGCCGCATAAATGTCTAACTTGGGCGCTTCGGGTGTTGGTCCTGGCGAGGGCGGAAATGGGCAGGCTGAAATGAGCAAGCGGAAACATGCGGACGAGGTCGTAGATAAGGCGGAGGTGGAAGAGGAAAGAGAAGAGAAGGATGAGGAGGATGAATATTTAGACGAGGAAGAAGAGCTGCGGAAGCCCTCTCCATCCTTTGGCGGCCTTTTATCGAGATTCGCTTTTTCGAGTTCGAGCTATATCAGGGCTTCGACAGTTACCCATGCAACCGCCTCTCGGCCAACACTGCCCGGAAATCCACCCCCCACGTCTCGAAACCCCCGCCCGAAGAAGCCCTCTGCTGCGAGAATAGAAACGAGCCCCTCCGCCAGGCCATCCCCGCCACCGGCAAAGCCTAAGAAGAAACGCAGAAAAAACACTAGCTATGTACCCCCAAGTGCATATGCTCACCTGCCCCCGCTCCCCGACACCCTCGAAGAAAACCTGATCTGCGTTTTCATCGGCATTAATCCGGGCTTAACAACTGCGCGCATCGGCCACTCATTCGCAAACCCCACGAATCTCTTCTGGCCGCTGATGCACTCCTCAGGATGCACCCCGGACCGCCGCCTCCCCCCACAAATGGACGAGAAGTTGCCAGAGTTGTACTCCCTGGGCCTGACCAATATCGTCAAACGGCCTACTAATGGTGTTGCAGAGCTTTCCAAGGAGGAGATGTTGGCTGGCGTTGCAGTGCTGGAGGAGAAGGCGCGGAGGCACAAGCCCGAGGCGGTGTGTTTTGTCGGGAAGGTGGTCTGGGAGGCGGTTTTTAAGGTGCGGAATGGGAGGGGGATTAGGAAGGGGGAGTTTGACTGGGGGTGGCAGGAAGGGGTTAGATTTGGGAAGGAGGTTGAGGTGGGGGAGGGGGAAGGGAGGTGGGGGGGTTGTAGGGTCTTTGTAGTGCCGAGCACCAGTGGGTTGGTAGCGGGTTATGGGCCAGAGTTTAAGAGGGATTTGTGGAAGAGGTTGGGGGATTGGGTGCAGATGAGAAGGAAGGAGAGGGGGGAGAGCGCGCCGAAGGTCTTGGGGCGGGAGGATAACGGTGAGGGTGGGCTAGTTATGTACTGAACAATAAAGTATATGTACCATACATGTTCTCCGATTCTCCAGAATTTGCTTAATGTAATAATATGATTAGGGGTATCGATTTTAGTCTCCCGGGGTGGAGGAGAGTTTGGTCCCCCAAGAATTTCTATCATACATCGAGCGAGTTCTGCATTTCTCATCTATGGCCAGTGGTCTTGTGGAGGGCAAAGTTCAAGCTATCATACATAAAATTGAGATTCTAGGGCTAGGGGATTTATGATCATCATACCATACTGCACGTAAAGCTCAAGCGCGTGCATTACCAATAACAACCCTTTTCCCAGTAAACTAACCAGAAATGCGAAGAAATAAAAATACGCGCACCCTACCACATAATAATATTATAATAACAACGGGGTGTGATACTATATTCGAAATACTTGTTTTAAGGTCCCTGAACCAGATTACCAAGGGGGTAAGTGTTCGTTTTAGGTGTCGCAGTTACGCATACCAATGCTTGCATGCCCTAAGGTGTGTCTCAGCCGGCCGTCTGTCGCGCTCAGAACCCTGTCCTGAGCATACCCAAGCCTACCTTTTTTTCCCTCTATTTTTCCATTGTGGATATTCTTATAAGTTTTCCTCTGTATATAGGGGGATTGGCCTGTGCAAGTAGGAATCTGTGATTGATGGTTATAAATTATACGGTCTGTTTTTTTTTTTTTTTTTTTTGTTCGGTTCCAACCGAGCTCTGCAGATTCCCTCTATCGCGTGATTTTGAGGTTATTATCCTCCCAAACCTTGCAAGACATAGTTACAACATTCGAAATAACTTTTGGGGGAATATACGGGGATTTTGGGGGTAGTTTGATGAGATCAAACCCTCAATAAAGTGAAGATCTGATATTATTAAGGTGAATTTGGCATTGAAGTTTCGGATACATATGTCTACTAAAAGATTTGGAACTGCTTGCATGTTGCGTGCTCTCAGCAAGAATCTTCGCACAGTATAGTACACATGTCGGGAAGGAATCATGATCGAGGTGTTCGGAGTTCTCTACTCCTGGCTATCCACAGCTCTTGCGGTCGCTATCTCTCTGCTCTCGATGGGTTCTACTTGCTATCCTATATCTCATCAACATTATCAAGAGACAGAATTATTTCCACGCCCGAGTGATTAGTGGTGATCCAATTTCATTAGTTCAGTTGGCCTTTGCTCCCATGTGGCTTTTTCTCAGAGATACACGTGCAGCCGAACCGAATCTATGCACCAGGTTACAGAAATTGATCGGCGGGCCCGAATTTTAACTTCAAGCCCTATGAGACAGTTTGATTACGTAAGCCTTTTCAGCACAGTAGACAAGTGTGTCAGCACCACATTGAGTAAAAAATTTTACTTTTTTACCCCGTTCAACCACCTTTAACAGGTATGAAGAAGGCTTTCTGTCTTAGACTTAATCCTTCGCGAGGTCTTTGAGTGCGTTGAACTGGAGTAATTGAGAATCTCGCTAGAACGTTAGAGTTGCCCGTCCAAGTACGATAAGGTCTGATATATTTTTTTCGTTTTTACTCATCTCAACTAAGGGCTAAAGGAGAGTCTTTCAATTGTGGCTTCCCCCCTTAACCCATAGGGGTGGGCGGGAGTTCTGGATGTCCTAGCGTCATTCCCAACCATTCCAGTTTTTTTTATTTTTTACCGCAGTCTAATAGTACTGCACAGTACGAACAACAAATAAAAGTCGAAACAAACTTATGAGGAAAACAAACTTATGGGAATAGGGAGAAAACAGGAGATTCCACGATCCAATCCTTGTCTAATTGTCATAAGACTGTCTTTGTTCATTTTGCACTTTTTATTTTACATCTATCTTTAAATACCCTATCAGTTATCTTCTCAAAACGTTGTCGATAGTGAGAAAGTGGGGCAAGTCATCGGGTTGCGAAATTCTTGGAGCTCAGCCCTACCTTCAAAAAGTTACCAAAAATTTACCCAGAAAACTACAGTACCGGTACTGCGCTAGAGGTATAGTATAGCGCTGCCGGGTGTGCCGGTATTGGAGACCTGATGGTGTGACAATCCCGGCCGACTACTCCGCACTTCCTCGTCAATGTACTAGAGTATGGAGGTTAGTGATAAGACAGACAAGGTACTAGTGGCCGAGGACATATCCGCCTGTACAGCACAGATCCACACGCCTTACACATATAATGTCTTCGGCCACCCGTACCCTGTCGGTCTCATCACTAACCTCCATACCCCAGTATTGCAGAGCTGTGAGAAATTTGGGAAATTGATAGTATCATATAGTCCAAAATCCTTTCGAATGTCTCTTCAAGTGCACACAGATTATTAAGTAATTGTTGGCTACCTTGACCGGCAAAATTGGAAAGTTGAACAAAGCGCCAAGCCACACCATTTCCCATAAAATGGACGGGGTGGAACCCAGGGCCAATGTACCAGGGTGTGAGGGTAAGTGATCGGAAAAGAAGTGGTGTTGTACCAACCACATTTTTTCCGATCACTTACCCTCACTGGTACAGTACCGAGTGGTTGCGGTATCCCGATGCCAAGCCTTTTGTTCAGAAGCACGTGTTTGTTTTGCGCTATCACTTCAATAGAGTCTGTTCCGTGACCTTCTATTTATTTCAACTATTATCACCTCCACAAACCCACCAGATCAACCAAAATCATCAAAATTCTGAAGCTCATCATCACCCACAACACCAGTAGTTAACTGCTCACATGGCACAAGCATCACAGAGCACTGCTTCTCTGGAGAGCATCTATGCGATACTGAGTGTCCACGATCACCCCTTTGTCCTAGTTGGAAGGTTTGCACTGAAGTGGATGGGAGTTCCGGTGCATACAGGATATGTACATATAGCGTGCTCCACCTTACAATTACTCGCTTGTCACAGCTAACATTACCTTGACAGGTAATGGATATACTGGTGAGAACCTCACAAGTGGGATCCATATGCAAGGCTCTAGCCCAAACTGGTGAATGGCTAGAGGTCGATGAATCCAGCATTCCGGAGTTGCCTATGCTATCTGAACTCCCCGAGCATCGCTCCGTCGGGCGATTTAAGAGGTGCGATGATCAGTGGTATATTTGCCTTTGCAGCGAGAGTACCTACCACCTCACGGTCGACACCAAGAAGGTACAGGTCCCGCATCCTATCAACTTCGTCCCCGCTCTTATGGAGCCAGAATTTCACCCGAACCCCACAGACCAGAGGGCCAGGCCCTATCCCAGGCCCTTCCTGATTACGGATGAAAACCTCAAATTCGTGTGGGGCGAGCCAGTCACCTTTCCAGTCTTCATACCAAGCATCCCGGAGTTTTTCGACTCGTGCCTGGACTGTATGGGGGGACGGACCTACTTGGATGATGATGCATGTCGTATACCTCAAATGGACATGGATTATTTATCAAGATATCTAATCCTCGACTCGCTATCGCAGCAAGATAAACTCCTGTCGAGAGTCCAAAACACCAAGCGGTTGGCAGAATATTTTGCCGACCGGCGGAGGTCGCAAGAGAGAAGAATGAAGAGAGTTATGGAGAGACGGGCGAAACATGGTGCTGATTCAAGGCCAGGGCCGCAGGTTCCCTTTATTATGCTACCGTTGTGAGACTATGTTACATACTGGTAGTTATTTTTTGATGATACGAGAGGGTTCTGGTTCAAGGGTAAAGATTGTTGGTATCGGTAGTTGTATTTCGCGATTGACGGAGCATATCTTTCATATTAGTCCTTCCTTTGCTACGATGAAGTGGTATTGGTCCTGGATACATGTATATTGGCCCACGGCTGGAGGGCTGGGCTACGTTCAATACGCTAGATATTTGGTGAATGTAACTATGGACACAGCCAATCTTGGCGGCCGTTTTGAAGGGGGAAAATAGTCTGGCGAACTCAAAAGGTATAATACCGACATCATTAATTTCTGCGCTCTCATTGGCCGAGTGACCCTTGTGCCCACGTGAGCCGCTTCACCGTATTTACCCTCAACCCCTATACTCCCCCATCTCTCACACCAATGATATCCGAGTCATTCAGACCCTCTACAACAAACCCCTAATAATATCCGCCAACCTCCTCCCCGTTGTCGTGCTGGAAAGGCGCGTTATAACAACCCGCAGTATCAAAATTTAGTCCATCCCCACCTCGGCAAAGTCCAACCCTGATTGACCATCAACCCCGCCACCCATTCCAAAGCCTGAAGGTCTTTTGGTCTTTCCCGGTCGAACCACGAGCCTCCTTTCCCCAGCGCGAGGTCGACCAGGGTGGCTACTGGTACCCCGTCGATGATGCAATACTGCTTGTGTTCGTTGAGGTATCCGCCCAACCCCAACTTGTCGAGGAAATCTATTTTTACGGGGAACCCATGGGAGGCTTGAAACTCCCAATCACCCATTGCCCCTGGGTGAAGCACCCATCATTATTCGCAAGTTCTTCAAAATTCCCCAGAGAGTTAGCAGTAATCGCAATATCAACATCGTTGGTGGGAATCCCGGACCCGTAGAATAGGAGCGCTGCCCCCCTTACCATGACAAAACTCTCCTTGTGCTCATCCCCCATCATTTCCCAAATAGCCCTTACTGCCTCCATTGCGGCCAATTGGACCGGGACGAGGGTTGGGCATTGGGTGAATGCTTGGCGGGCGGTTCGTACACTGTCCGTAGACATAATTATGGATTTTGGGATTTCGAGGTAAGAGGCGCGAATCAGAAAAAAGGGGCTTTCCTTGTTGCTTTTCAACTACTGCTTTGGATACATCAGGGGCTGTGATGGCTCTGACACGTGGCGAGTGCACAGGTGTATGTCATCGGCCTCGTATGCAATACAGTACAATACCTAACCGTGGCGGAAGTTGCGCAGCGCCTGCCACGCCCCACGGTCGTAATGCTGGGATTAACGTTGTACTCGCGCGGCCGGATTGAAGCCGGAGATTTTGTATGGGAATTGCCACCTTAGGTGTGCCGCTTCAACTCGGACGTGCGAGTATTGTGAATTGGGTGAAATGCCAACAACCATGTTGTATCGGACTTTCCCTAGCCTGTTCATGGGCTGATGTACGTAGCCCACATAGCTAAATGCGGTTTACAGGAATTTAGGAATTCGTGGTTTCAATGAGACAAGCCACGCTGGCGAGGTGTGCAAAGAGACACCTAGAACGTACCGTCAGTCCCTTGGCAGGTCGAGTGATATCTGGTGATGTATCATGGCACTGATGGTAGTATCCGAAGTGGCTCTGATTGAGGAAGAGATGTCTCTAACAGTCGCTCCTAGAGTCGGCAAGTTTAGACACAGATTCCTAAAGGGCCGGAAAGCGAAATCGGGAATTATTTCATAATATTATAATAATTATAGACCGTTTGGAATGGGTATGAAAAAGACCCTTTTCGCTCCGCCTAGATATCCGGGGAAATTGAGATAGCATCCCATAAAGCTACCTGTAGCTCGGCTCACCGACCGTGAGGAAGAACAAGATAACAAGACAATCCTCCTTACCATAATTCACTTCCTTCCGCAGCGCAATAATCTCAATAAACCCTAGGGAAGCGATTCTTTCATTCGCCTATTATGTTGTCACTAGAAATGATTGTATGCCTACTAGGGCCCCAGCGACACATGACTGCTTACCAAAATCAAAAGTCAGTTCTCGACCTTCACCTCCACACAAACAGCCGCTCCACCACACCTCGCCTGCGAGAACTGCGCTTCCCACGACCCTCTCTCTCAACGCCCCTAGAGACACTGGTTTCTATGGATACTTGACTTATCAGCGATAACTATCAACACGATTACCCAGTCGCCAAGGCCGCTTTTACGTGGAGGACAGGCTTTTAGTTTGACAAGTGCGAGGTATATTTCTCCGGAGGATTATTAGCTGAATTGAACACTGTAAAGCCACGAAAAGCCTCCGAGGTCTCCGTTGTGTACTTTCTGCCCCCCCTCCCCCTTAGACATAACTAGAGTTCCGCCATACCAGTGTTGGAGACGCAACAATAACCGCCGCAATTGTTGAAACGTAATCATGGACCATCCCGCACTCGTACATGATCAGCAAGGTTGGGAACATGCGAGAGAATTGGACGGAAAGAGAGAACAGCAGGCAATACATTGTAGACTAATTTTATTTCACTTCGTTGTAATTTGGTAGAATTTGCTCTTTCCCATTGATAATTCTCTGGTATCGAGGCTCTCTATATCCTGCATGTCCAGTATGACCCAACAAAAAAAAGCCTTCTCTCCATTTTGTCTCCAATCAAAGACGGCAGTAGTCACGACGGCCTAGCCGATACAAGCCGCCCAACGCAAAGGATTCCTCAGTCGCCCAGCGATGCCCTGGACGTGAGAGAGAGAGGCGGAGACGGCACACCGGGCAAAACCACCATACCCTGAAACGCAATACCAGTTTTATTTGCCTGGCATAGGGGATTATGCCCCCCAATTAGTAGGGTAAGCCATCATTTCTTCTAAACGGTGAATGGCTGATTGACATTATCGCATCCATCGTCACCTTTGACAGTTGTTACCTCTATCTTTGGTTTTTAGACTTTTTTTGTTCATGGATGCCTCCGTACCAATAATGAAAACTAATATCCGGAAGAGACAGAGGAAGCCAAGATCTGATAATATATGGTATTGCGAAAAACCCTTGGCCAACCTGAGTCTGATATAGCCAAAAATAGTGCCGAAATAAAACTGCTTGGTTTGCAAGTTTGACTTTACCTATAGCCGCATCACTGGTATGTGTTACGAGCCTTCCAATCGGTCAGGGCCCTGCTGGATTAACCCGGGCTCTGTGATGGAAAGGGTTAAGTCAGGTCTGTGGGGGGCTAATGTAAATCACAAAGTTTCCACATCTAGGCTACCGAGATGGTGACCGGGAGGGGAACTGTGGTTGGATGCACAGTATCACAGTTTTTTTTGGAGATTGTGCAATGGCAGAGGAGTCTGTGGATGGAGGATAGCAAGTGCCTGTGTGGTTCAGGAGTTAGGCGAAGCAGGTGTTGGTTTACCTATAGGGCATGCGGTTAGGCGGATATGCGGATATGCGGTCAAGAGATATACGGTCATAGGGCATGTTGTTTTGTGATTTGCAGTGATCAGGCATTTGGCATTGGCTTGTTCATTTCACATCCTATGCCAGTCGGTATAGGATATTTGTTTTATGGTTTTCTTTATATCATAATATTATACTGCTAGGGATATGAGAGTTAGCACAGGAGCGGGCATAGGCTTTAGCGATCATGGAGGATCATAGGATATTAGGACGGTTCTAGATTGCTTGAGATCGATGGGGATCAGCATTTGTTAGCTTAGTGTTTTTTTTTTTTTAGAGTTCTTGGAGTTTCGAGAGTTTTTTGTTGTCGTTTAAATGGAGAGATATATTATCTCCAGGCATGTTTTTAGTTGGTGGGAGGAAGCAGCGAACGAGATCATTATTTTCCTCCATCTCTTCAGCCTTTGCACTTAGAGCCTATTGCGATTTTATTTTTTGTTTCTTCCTTTGTGCCTTTCATAGGATCTATCATCAGGAAGGTTTGTGAGGTTCCAGTAATCAGGACTGGAGAATGCCAAACGGCCAGGTGACCAAGTCTTGCAAGTGCCCCATACGAACCAGTGCCACAACACGATAATCGGGCAATCAAGAGAGCGAGGCTATTATGTCAGTTAGGGGTCACCGAGTACGGGGGATATTGCATGAAGAAGTTTGAAGGGGTTGTCCAGAATGTGACGGGAGTGTCCGGAAGTGGAAAACAAAGTGGGCGATATCGAGGAAGCTAAGAAGAACTCCTATTTGCACAAAGGCGACTTTGAGTACATACAGGGACACTTTAGGTCACGTAGAAATGTTAAGAACCCCAAGTTTCTCTCTCCCAAATGCAGTCTGGCTTTATAAGCTGAGTCTCAGTTACCAAACCTTCCAAACCCCATCGGACTCTCCTGAGCCACCCCAACCACAGGAAGAGCCATTGCCTGAGAGAACCGAAAACTTATATTTTCTTGTGGACCCAAGACAATAGAAAATGTGCAAGTTAGGATGGTTTCCGAGAGGCACTACAAGTTACCTCCCAAGCCTACATCAGTCTCGGTGCATCACTCGTTGTGAATCCTTCACTAGTTTAATACATGGATCTAAAAGAAGCCCCCTAAATCCAAGTCTATGTAGTCAAGAGCATACTCCTTAGTTTATCTTAACTCCTTCCCATACCGGACCATCTAGCTACAGACATAAATTTTTTCTTCCGATAATAAGAATCTCCGCTTTCGTGCACTACCTGTCCTCCAAGCTCCGTACTCCACTCAGAGTTCTTGAAGTCCACAAGTCTTACTGACAGGGATCCAATAAGTTTTATCTATCCTAATACCTCTAATCCAGAAAAGGTGGACGTCTTTCACATACCAGACTCTGATATCAGCTGGCACTTGGTGGCGGGGGGGGGCTAGCTACGCCAAGCTACATAAAGGAGGGCAAAAGTTCTTGAAAAACAGTCCAAACGTGTCTTCCGAACACCACTTGAATTCCACGCTCTCTCGCATTGCAGGGAATTGCTAAGCCAGCGCCAGAATTGTGGGAGAATTCTCTATAGCATTCAGCGCACATTGTAGCATGGAGCGATGGAGCCTATCCACTTTACCCTCCTCCTATAAATTTTGCGAACATTCCTTGTCTCCCTACCTTAAATAGTTCCAATTGAGCTTATTAGATTAGCCAAGATTATGGTTCCTTGGGCTTATGTCAGGTTGGTTCGGCTCGGGTTCAATCCAGGTTAACCCATTGAAAGCCCTAGATGTATGTCATATTTATGAACTGCCCGTTAACTGCCCGTTAACCCAATGCTAGTGCCCACCAAGTTACGCCAATTTCCACCGCAACTCACTTTGATGTGAACAAAGTGTTCACTAAAAAATAATGTGGATGTAATATGGCGAGTAGGCCTCGAGCCACTGCAATTTGCGTCTAGGTTACCGGACAACTGAATAACAAACCATAGCCCTAAGTTGTCGCTGCTCACAAGAGATGTTTCAATTATGATACCTGCATGGGATGGCGTCACATGGGATTGCTCTTAAACTTCACCTTTTGTTCCTCCGTTTTTTGCCCTTTACCCATAGTGTATATTAGCAGGTTGTGTTAGGCAACTTGACTCTTCGCCCCACAAGAGCTTTGTTTCCTCTATGATACATGGATTACGATTGAAGGCGGACCGAATGAACATAGCGAAAGAGAGAGTGAAACCTCAAAGAACGGGATGCTGCGATAGAAACGGATCGTTGTATACGGAACAGAATGGTGGTCGGTGTGGTTTGATGCACAGGAACAAAAGTGCTCCTGGTAGACAAAGATACGCATGAAGAAGTAGGCAGTGTCCCACACTTTTATCCGCTAGAACAATGAGCGATGGAAGTGTTCCCAACATTTTATGAAGCGAAAACGAGACTGTTTCAAGAACAGAAATTTTCTGAGAGCACTGCAAATGAAGCTTGACCGATTGACTCATTGAGCACTCAGAGGCGATGTGCAGCAACGAAATAAAATCTACTCACAATTTAGTGATGCTCGTAAAGGGGGATATTATTGCAGGACATAAAAAGTTAGTCAAGACCACATATTTCCAGTTTTACGCAATATCACTATATTTTACAAAGAATACAAACACACGGGTCCCCACATCACCTGGGAAGATCCAGAACATATCATACTACCAAGAGACAAAAAGACGTAGCCTAAGGAGAATCGCTTCGAGAAGTAAAACGATTTCGTGTAATTGGCATGAAACCCCAAAACCCATCTATCCGTAGGGTTCTGTTTCCGCTAAAGGGTCACAGTTTTTCATCAATTCCCGTCTATGATACCCACCCAACAGTATGATATTCTGGGGCATTCTAGATACAATCACACAGTAGGGCCAGCACGAGGTTTGGCCACTGTGAAATCAATGTGCATAAAACGCAGGAGCTTTCCTCCATCCAGCGATAAGGAAGAACATCCTTTCACTCCCACATAGCTCACGCTCGGACAGCCAGAAGCCCCCCCCCCCCCCGCGCAACCATGTACCGTCTCTTTGCCAAACGAATCTACTTGGCTCCTCGCCCATTTGTTCACCAACCTCTTCGATGCAGACAATTTCTCACAAGCATCCACACCGGCACCGAAGGGGTCCACAACTCGCCTAAAGAGGATCAATACCATCAGGCATCTATCTATGCTCAGCCCAAACAACCGCAGACTCCCGGAAGCAATGATAGCATGGTATGTTATCCAACCAGTAATATCAGGATTGACAACTAATAGATATTTGAAGCAGATGAATGGTATCCCAAAACAACATTGTTGTCCCTCCATCTTGGAAGCGGTATTGCCCAAATCGATAGTGCTGTGCCAAAGGTTTTATAATGCTAATTCTTACTAGGCCCTCCCAGCTTTCAAGTCTGATATTGACCTAGCCACTAGGGACTGCCATTTAGCGATAGCAAAAATCACCGGGGAACTTAAGACTGATTTGGGTGTGCTTCGCTCTGTTGTGGAAATGAACAGTGAGCGACTTGGGAACCTTAAAACCGATATGGAGAAGGGCATGAAGGACATTAAAACGGATATGGAGAAGGGCATGAAGGACATTAAAACGGATATGGAGAAGGGCATGAAGGACATTAAAACCGATATGGAGAAGGGCATGAAGGACATTAAAACCGATATGGAGAAGGGCATGAAGGACATTAAAACCGATATGAAGGACGTTAAAACCGATATGAAGGACGTCGAAACCGATTTGAAGGATATTAGATCTGATATAGCGAAAAACACTGCCGATATCAAGGTTCTTTTTTGGCAAGTTAGCATAATGATAGCAGGTGCTATGGCGGTATGTGTAACATATTTACAAATTACCCATTAATTGAATATTAATATCTACCAGTTTCTGCCACTATGTTCTTGGTTTTTCTTTGGCGATTACCCAAACCTCATCAAAAAGTGGGCGAACGACATCCTTCGAAGGTATCTCGAACCTATTCAAGTGGTCCCCGGACCAGGGGATGATCAGAAGGTAGAGCAAAAAAATTAGGGTTTCCTTGCGTCCTTCTATTCTATTTATGTTCCTCCTTCCCCATCTTTATTAATTTTTATCAATTTTATCATTATTATTATTATTTCTTTTTGCATGTATAGCGGACCGCGCTAAGCTAGCAATTATACTCTCCACTTTATAAGTTCTTTATTGCTCCCACCTGAACTATCTATCAGCAAACACGCGCTTCCAAACATCGCTCAAATAACCAAAACAACACAGAGGTGTGAAAAGAAAGGGCAGAAAATTCCGAACAGGGCCATATACATTATGTACCATGATCCATATAACTCAGTCGGTGGCCCACCACAGTTCTCTCTCGTCGCCGATCGTGATATGCTAAATTTTATAGACCATCACAGTCCCCCATAGACCCCGGAGAACCAGTCTGCTCCAGATTCCCATAGCTTTCCCCGGATCCCCACATCCCGATTGCACCCAGAAGAATATCTGCAGCCAGCTACCCTTGCCTGCGGTCTCTGCTTTGCGACTACAAAATATTGTCTCACCTTGTTGTTGTCCCTGCCGAGGCCTACAGTGATCGAAATCCAAAGGTCCAGAATGGTAATAGAGGTCCCTCTGATCCGGCCTTCTCTGGAGTCTTCCTGTGGTGCCACTAGTGACCCCAGACTACTGCTAACACTCAAGCCTGCCAATGGGCTAAGAGCGGACCCAACCCAATCAAAACCCAACGAAAGTTCAACCCGACCCAACCCAACCCAACCCAACCCAACGAACCATAGTCCAGGCTTATCCAGCGAACATGTTAGGTCTGCAGTCAAAAAAACCAAGGGAGATATACGGGCATTAAATAGAGTTCAATGGAGGACAGGAGATTCGATCCCATTCCCGTTCCGCGTATGCTTCACCGCTGCAACACCCTTGATTACCCCCCCGCGCACCCCCGCACGCTTCAGCCACCGCTGCTGCCCCCATGGACACCCGAATCGATTCTTAGGCCTGCCTAACCCTTTTGGATTTTGGTGTTCGCTCCTCATGGATGGAAAGAACCTGCACTAAGCAACCCGCTGGATTTTCGGTACGTTGGGGTATTATCACAGTCAGACTTGCATTGCAGAAACCCTACAAGCGGGACTGAGATTCATAGGATGGATGGTAGACTCGATAGGATGCCACCGGTAAAGAGCCTAGGGAAAAACTCATAGCTATGGTCAATCAATTCGGTAGTTTAAGAACTAATGAGTTGGAAGTGAAAGAAAGTTAAATTTCTCGAGACCGGGAACAAGAAGGTTGGCGGTGGCGGATCAATTGTCGGGCCGGGCCAAACCGCATAAGTTAGTTTGCCTCCCGCTTCAGATTCTTATGGTTAGTCATCTTTGGTGGATGGAGTAGGGCCACCGTAAGAGTATCATACCGGGGTATGTACATGTACGAGTACAGTACTACCAAATTTCAAAAGTATTCGGACACCTTGGCGCCAAGAGAAAACGTCCGATGTCCGGTGCCAAGGCTTTTGAGTAAATAGGCTAAACACCACTGGCTGATGAACACCTGTATCACAACAAACATTTTTGCCCAACTATGAGTCCAGTCCACCAACTTCAAACCAGCGATGAGGTAAGAGAGTTTGTGTAATAACAGGGTGGAAACAAATTTTATGGCTAAATGTATTAGGAGGCCGGGCGATAACAAACTTCATATCATAGCTAGTTATTTTTTTGAATATACCGGATTTTAGATTACCTCCAGCCTTGGCGCCAAGGTGTCCGAATACTTTTGAAATTTGGTAGTACGTGGGTGACCAGACAACCAAGGATTAGAGATTTCAAAACTACTTGCTTGTTTGAGCAATTTCCCTGCCAACCCCATCCTTTTATTTCCTATAAGGGTAGAATGGCCATGCCTCCTGAATCCCTGACTGTCCAGTCCACGTTTAGCCAGCGCTATTGGGAAAGCAGAGTTAACTATTAGAATGTTGACCCGACGTTGCTTTTGTCTAGAACACTTCTGTGCCACCTTGCGTAATCCTGCATCCCAATGATTGCTTCATGTTTGCTTCCCAATACTGCACTTCATATCCCTCTCTCCTATTTTGTTTTTCTCTGATTTTCCTTTTCTCCTCGAAGAAACAACTGAATAAAATCTCGTCTCCTGTTTTGCTCAACTATTTTTCGCAACATTAATACACCCAAGCACAGTACTCGGGCATAGTGAAGCTACCCTCCAACCCAAGGACGCCAATCCCGGCTCATCCGATGAGTGCTGCAGAACACCACCGTCGGGGGCGGCCGGGAATGTGCACGAGGGTATATTGAAGCTGCTCTTGGACCATAAGTCAATCCTGACTCATCTCTTAACGGTGGCCGAACACCCACTGTCGCTGGCGGGTCGGAATTGGCATGAGGGCATAATGAAAGTACCCCTCTCAATTTGTCAGTGACAATTCCCAAGCTCAAAAGTTTATGACCCGAGGACCTACTCCCCAATTGCCATCTTGTTAGCTAACACTCTGGCGCGGGGAATTACCCCCGACTCGCTGAGTGATGATAACCTAGAGCCACAATCCACTACTCTTGAAGGTGGCTTCGTGGATCCCCCCAACATATCCATCCCTGAGGGACCATGATATTCCGATGAACGCTACTGATGATAAACGCAATTATTACAGACTGGCCTTTATCTCTCTTCTACTTTCTCTTTGCCCACTATCCCCACTAGTCCTTCACCCCCCCCCCTTGATTCCGGCACTCTCGGTATTCTTGTTTGTGCCCCTCCCATCCGCATCCCAGCTTCTTTCCTTGTATATTCTGTGGTCTCACATCCCTCCATTTCTCGTATCATACACTAGCTCGGTCCCTCAATTCTGCCAGAACAAACAATTGCAAAAGGCTGTAGCGATGACCTCATTACTCAAGTAAATACTCTACCTACTAAAGCAAAAACGCAGAACCCCCTCACCACCGGAACAACATTGTTCCTATGATCCCCCGTGAGCCGGCACCAGCAGCAGAACAGACACACACCTCAAGTATCAGATCAGAAATTTATCAGTTTTCCTCAGCTACCAGAGTTTCTCATTTGCCCTAGGTCAGCCCACGCTATATGCTTACCTACCTCATTCCATTCGAACTGTGGCGCGTGCCTAAATCGTAACCTTACTCAGATAACGCATCCAATTTAAGGTTACTTTGGTACCTGGCTTGTGGTACCACAGTTCTTCTTACCTCGTAGTGGTTGCGTTAGAGGAATAGCCTTGTCGGTGATGGAGTTGTGGGAGAATTGATATATGGCACATTTTTACACTACGAGCACTCTTCTCCTCCATCTTGCCTCCACCCCCGCTTGTTGGGAGTGTTGAAATGCGGTCATACTCTATTAATCAATCCTCCCTACTCCATTTTTTTTGTGGGATAGAACGGATATCGTTTATTTCAGGCCAGATTAGAACATTTGCTTATATCAACAGAGGTGATTTCCTCGGGTTTTTGATATTTAGCGGAAGTTTAAAATACATACTTTAAGTCACTAATGCTGTTCCTCCCCCAAGACCACACGTCTATCGACTCAAAGAATTGAAAGACACCTTTTATTATGGAGCTTTTCTCTTTTTCTCTCCTCTTCACGAGTGTTGATTGCTTTATAATGTCCCACCGCCAGACAAGAGAGTGGGGCCCTTCTCTTCCCCCCTTCCCCCCTTCCCCCCTGTATTTCATGCAGTGCGAGTACTGGAAAGCGTTAAACACACCGGGTTCCAGCACTATGGGTGGGGGATGATTGTTATCGGTATAAGCGAGTATCATTGCTTGCCATTTCCCATTCCTCTTAGGGGTGTGCAGTACTTTTTTCCGCCACCGTGAATAAAAGAGAATTGATTGATCAAATTACATTACATTACCATACCTCTAATATCCCCATCATCACCAGAAAGAAAAGAGCGAGTTCCGAGAAGACTGGTTCATGCTTAACTTTAAGGCCACCTTTAGTAGAGTTTTGTGGCTTTGACCTGACTTTAAGCTACGCATTACCGCGGTAGATGCACTGCGCTCGAGGACGACCTTCACATCTAGTGCTAGTGGTGTACTCGTACTCGTACTACAAGTAGTACCGTAAGAATTGGAACTGTCACTCCCGCCAGGACGTTGGAGTTTACCCCTTCTAGCAAAAAAAAAGTTGGACTCTTTGTTTTTTATTTTTTATTTTTTTCTTGTCACAAGCTGGGGCTGAGAGGCTAATTTTCTCCTCCTATCGATATATCCAAGAGAGGGGAGTTTTTGAACATCTTAGCGCCAGGTTCCACTTATTGGCGCTCTTATGATATGATACGGTGGTACTATGCATAATTTATGCGCCACCACATGTGATCCAGGATCGCACAAAAACTCTTGGGGGGAAGTCTAGTTGCATGAAAATACCAGTGTTAGTGAATATACAAAGTATCACAGCACGATACAGCAAGTGCACAAAACACGAGCAACAGTTTATGCATCCCCTTTCCGCAGAAGAGAAAAAATATCTTAAATTGCACCATACCATACCGGTAGTTCTAACTGCACCTCCCCCTTACAACCTTGGCGGTGATCCAACCAAGCATAGGAAAATCTCAGCACTTCTTCTGCAGGCGTTACAGGAAACCCCCCCCCCTCTTCATGTTTCCTATCCTCTCCGACCTGACAATTCTTAGCTGCTACTTGTACCATGAGCTATCCGATAGCCGCAGGTAGAAATATCAAGCCACGGCCATCCCACCCACCCCTTCCTTCCTCTTCCTCTTCCTCCTCCTCCATTCAGGCTGTTTTCCCCGCTCACCCACTCACTCACTCCCCTACTTGTAACAGAATGAGACCAAACACGAGTGATTCCCGATGATCCCGGCCGGTACTACCCGTGCACTACGTCAAAACAAAACCCCCCAAGCACCCCCACAATTATATCCATCCACTTATTACACGGTACTTTCCAAAATCGTACAGTATTGATCGGATATAATTACCCACCTATAATACCTACCACTGTACATACCCGCCCCGCCCCGCCCCGCACCGTCTCTGAAACAGACGCCCGCAGCAGCTCACAAGTATGATACTACACTGCAAAAGAGAGATGGTTCAGGGCCCAACCGCATGTCATAGACCATGGAACAACCCTCCAACGGGCGCGACGAAAACCAGCAGATAACGAACCAGATAGCGCCTCGCAGGCAAAAAACGTGAATTCGTCAAAGCAGGCCAATAAAAAAATAAAATAAAATAAAAAATTGTCTATCATCCGCCAGCTTCCGCCGCGCCCCCGTTGAAAGTTGTAAATTTCCATGACGTATCCGTTGGTGGTGCATTTCATACCAAAAACGATGTCTTTTCCTAGTTTCACGACACAAACCAGAAATTATCCATCGCCAGCTATTTGTCGCTCTCCGTGAAACGTACAGCTACCGGTATGGTGACGGGAATGTCGGGATTTGGGAAAAATAGTTGTGATTTCGGAGGTTGTGGTTTCGGAGGCCGTGTGGACACATCTCAACCAACTGGGAGTTTTTTTTTCGAAACGTGTGCCCTTTTTGTATAAGCCGCTGTTGCATATTCCAGGCGCTTAAATTGGTTTTCCCCCAGCCCCCCCCATGCGAGCCGTGAGCAGCAGGAGATCTCCAGGTCCCACCAATGGTGCGAGCAGTGAAATACCGATCCCTAGATCCTCGGACCACCGGTACAGTACAGTACTCGAATGCACAAGTACCTGAGGAGATGTCTCCGCACAAGATAGCGAATGTTTTTGCTGGTTATCTATCACTCTCCTGCACGAAAACGCCTTCTCGGCCACTTTGTATAATTTAGCGGAAACCCTTGAGGGGGTTCACACGGTAAACTCGGGTCGTTCTTTTTTTTTCCATTTTGGTACAGTTCTGCTTTGTTGAGACGAGAGGTATGGTGCAAGGGACCGTGGAGGGGAAGCGCGTAACCCAGATTCTTTTAATAGGCAGAAGGCAGTCAACAAGACTGTTTTGAAGTTTAGAACCCCAATGGGTTCGATATTTGCACGCAAGCCACTCTGTGGCCAGGGGGTTAGATAACTTTTTTTGGCAGCATACGATCGGCGACGAACGGTGGCTTGTGTCCAAATATAGACGATACCGCACTAGTACTGTACTTGTACGAGTACTGTAAACCCTCAGATAATCGAACCATGTGCCATGTCGTTCGAGTTGCCCCCTCTGGTAAGGTCTAGTAGAAATTTTTTTCATTTTTTCAAGTCCCTTCAGTGAGGCTAACTTAAACAACCCACCATTTTGTCATGTCTTTTCGCCCCTTTTCCAGAGAAGGAATCTTCCGACCACAAGGCCCCTACCATAGCACATGGTTCAATTGCTCGAGTATTAGAGATTCTGCTAGCCCAGGCGATTCCAGGTCTCGCACGGTGGTCGCCTTGGTCGTCTATCAGTTAAACTAGAGAGCAAAGATAGTCTACCCACCCAGTATCATTTCTACATGATTGGACACTGATCAACTTCTGAGTCTAGGCAACTCGGGCCACAATAGTACGCAGGTACTTTTACTGTACTGGTACAGCACTGTGGGACGTGTACCGGGGGTTGTGGGTAGTCTAAGTCTGGCGAGCCTGCTCTGGTTGGCTCGTAGGCCGGTCGGCCAGTCGTGGGGTCGGGTACAGTGAATTGTTTCATGCCAAGATTTCGCCAGACTTTTTCCCCCTCCCAAATCGCGCCAAGATTGACTGTCCTAATGGTCACACACACACACCTATTTTTTTTGGGTGGATGAAACAAAGTTCGCCGTATGATACTTTTGCACACACCTTAGTACAAGCACCCGGTAATATGTTTTCGAACAAGACAGGGATTATTTTGCTGGTTAACCTAAATTAACTGTGCGAAAACATATTCCCGGGTGCTTGTACTGTGCCGGTACTCGAGTAGACTACGGTAGATGGCCGACGGGTACATTACTCGAGTACCACCAATTGCGTTGGCAACTTTCCTGTTGTTTGGGGCCGGATCGGCAAACAAGGATAATATCATATAAAATATTGAACCTTGACGCGGCCGATAGGTCCTTGTCCTGTATTTATAGACCTATCCGTGCCATTGCTATCAAAGAGGGAGAACGCTCCCCTCAATACTGGTACCTAACCAGTCCTGTGGCAAAGGGTTTTTACCACACTCCATCCGAGCGCCTGCATCCGCGCCAAGCCGGGGGGACGTTTACGTCAGATAGGCAGGTTTCGGTGGGGGTGATTGGCAGAGTTGGTGGCGAGTCGGGGGTGTTGCTATATTTAGCCGGTATCCAAGTTGGTAGGGATCGACCGGGTCGGGCAGGGTAGGGTATCGTGGACATGGGGTGTCACTCGGTTTGTAAATTGTAATTGGGCGGGGATGGGAAGCGAAGGGGAGGTGGAAGGGAGAAGAGAAGAGATTTTATGAGTGGCAGTA
Organism: Tuber brumale; assembly: GCA_014065205.1. Taxonomy (NCBI): domain Eukaryota; kingdom Fungi; phylum Ascomycota; class Pezizomycetes; order Pezizales; family Tuberaceae; genus Tuber; species Tuber brumale. The sequence continues at coordinate 29,063 of JACCEG010000343.1, read as the reverse complement.
CGAGTATGCTCGGGTGTGTCAGCAAGGATCGGAAAACCATTCGTGTTGATCCCGTGCAAATCCCTATTTCTTCGATCGCTAATTTGACAAGTGAGCGAAAGAACGGAAGGATCGGAGGATCGGAGGATGGTGGGTATTAGTCGGTTGGAACGCCCCTCCCAATGGCAGTGTGCTCTATTGTACTGGTACACTTCTCCATTTTGCGAACCTCACGAATAGTTCCGTTTCCCGGCCGAACCTGTCATTGTAGCGACCAACGGCCGTCACGGTCTTTGTTAGAGGGAGTGAGCGTGAAGGTGAGTGCTGAGTGTACGAGTAGATTAGGCGGGAATTCGCTCACACTTCAGCTAGATCAAAGCTTGATTGCTGCTACATGCAGCGCATTCCCGGAGTAAGAAGGTACTGTCGATTAGCATACTTGTATACCCGAATGACGCGCTCTAGGCTACCACACACATAGCCATTAGCAAAACTAGGGCTCTAACATACTGGTGTGTAGTAAGATTTTTTTCTTCCTTACTCCCTCTCTTACCCACTTGTGTTATCCCTTGGTGCCCCTGAAACAGTCAAATTCGTAGCCAGGCACACCGAATATTGTGATTCGCTGGAAATTAATTGTTTCTACTATGATGAGTCAGTTGAACATTAAAAAGCTGATATTTATGACCTGAAATGGCTAGCTGCTGACTGATCCGGCTTGTGTGTGCCTGGCTACGAATTTGACTGTTTCAGGGGCACCAAGGGATAAGACTTGTCAATACAGTACCCTGCAGTGCTCACGTAAGAAAGGGGAAAGGAGGGAGAGAGTGAGGGTTGAAGGGAAGAGAGAAACGGGTATGATTTTCACGTGTTTTGGCTAATTAGTGCAGATCTTATGCGCAGACTGATCATAAGTAGACTACTCGGATATGATATGATATGAAAGAGCTTGAGTATGGTCGGCGGCGGAGGGTGGTATTGGACAGTCAGACTGACCATCAGACTACTGCATTTCGGGCACGGTATGGCCTAGGATGTTGGGTCATAGCGCTTATTAAGCTAAGCTTGGAGGTGTGAATCGAGCGAGCGGGATATTGCATGGCGTCCCCTCTCTTTCTTCTCCTCCCGATTGCACTTCGTGCACTTGAGTAGAGCACGGTAGTCTTAGATAGGAGAGGTGGGAGATTTGGTCGGGTGTTGCGGTGGTCTGCTGCAGATTTTGAGTTGGACTTGCATGAGTCCGTGTCTGGTATGCGGATAATATCTACTTGCAGGTCATGCCGTACAGTTCATGGTGTACCGTACTCGAGTGGTGCAAGTGGCATAAGCGGAGGTATAGGTGCCGTAGGTTTGCAATGATACGATAGCTGAATGGATGGAAGGGAAGAGGGGAGTGGAGGAGAAGGATGCCTATGGTTTGATTGGCATAGTGGGACCACATAATTATTGCTTAGATTTTGATTTTTTACTCGTGCTCTACCCTACTTGATGAGTCCTCTCCGCGCTCTCGCTTGCTCCTGGCGAGTGAGGGACGGCTCGGGTTTTGGATGGATGGGTGGATGGGTGGACGGGATAGTTGGATATCACTTCATGTCCTGGAATACTGGTATCGGGTTGGGCACCGGCGTGCCTTCTCTTTTCAAGAAACTTAGCCCGACAACCATTTTGAGAGTCTCGCTAGCTAGTGGAGCCTGCATAAATTTTTCAGTACCATTGTCAGGGGTGGGGTTGCCTATCCCAATCTGCATCACGACAAGTATTGGTATCACTACCACTCGAGCGAGTATTGGGCTAAACCGCATTGGAGCGACTTGGGGGCACACAGGGGGGAGCCCGTTTCATGCTGAGCAATAATTTCTCCGTGCAGTTGCTCAAGCCTTGGCTGGATCACTTTCGCTTCCTGAACAAGGGGAACTTTTGCCATTTGAGCATGAGAAGTGTTCCCGGAGCGAGCACATACGACACGGCGACCATTCACGAGCAATGGTGATTTCTTCTTCTTTACGATACCATTGTTTCGCTTGGGAACGCACACCGGTGCTTAACGTCCATTTCGAAGGCTCGGCTCGCCGGTCGATCGGCGTGGCTGAAACGGTGAAAAGTTCTTGGCGGCGGGGATTGCCCACACCTTTATCGAGCTATGGTACTTGTATCAATCACCCTCACGCATACCGGTAGGAGACCAACCCCTAATATTTGATGGCGGGCGATGGGCTCACGAGGCGGGGAGCGGGAATATGCTATATTATTATGTTATTCCAGTGAATAACTTAACCTGTGATAATATTGAAATTTTGAGCCCTAAAGCCGTTCACTGATCATGATGTGAGGGGAGAGAGAGGGAAGTGAGCGGTTGACACGCGTCATCGGGTGCAAGGATCTGTTGCAAGGAATTGGTTCATGTTTTTCGACAGGTTGGAGGGGATCTTTTTTTTTTCTTTCTTCTGGTGTTGCTTGCTTGCTTGCTTGCTTGCACACCGACATTAGGTAAAAATAGAAAAAGGAAGGAGCAGGAGGAGGAGGAGTGATTCGAGGGAAAAGAAGGGTAGGCTGGCGCTGGTAGGCTAGGTGGGCTTTGCTGCTTGCCACTTGCTCGGCTCAATAGAATAATGAATGTGGTGATATTCCCATACGGCTTTTTGCGTGTGTTATTGCATTTTGAATTCTATAGATGCATGTTTTGTGCCGATAGCTTTTGTTTTTCGCTTCCGTTTTCTATTGTACTAGCACACTGCAAAGCCCTTTCAACTATTGTTCTCCTCTTTCTTCCCCCCCTCAACCCCCTCCTCCGCTTCATCCTGCTCCCCAATCCCCGTTCGCTCAGCCGTATTCACTGAATGTACGGTAATCATCTCCGCACACTCCCTTGTTAACTTGCTGAGCCTTACTCTCTCCGGAACAGGTCAGCCTTTTGTTCCTGCTCTTTTCACACTTTTTAAAAATAATTCGCAGACCCCTAACCGCACCTTTATTCTTATTTACTACACCCCCAAAGCCCTTATCTTCCCCTTCTTCCCACCCCCTCTCGTTACCAAAATTTGCACCGGGCCACATCAACACACTAGACCCTCCGAGCTAAAAACCTTCCCCTTAGCTCATATACCGGCCGGTCCTCAGCCATAGCACTTCGCCTATTCTTCACCGGGAGAGGCTAGGAGATAGAAAAAAAAAAAGGTTCGACCGCGTACACCCTTAGCAAACACACTCCAAGAGTCACCGCATCTTGCACATCGAAACAATGGCATATCAGGGTCCTCCGCCAGGGGGCTTCCAGCCAGAACGGCACGACCTCCAAGACTATCCACCAGGAATTCAGGACGACATAGCAGATCACGAACGAGTCCCGTTGACGGTTGGAATGCAAGAGGGTCCATTCCTTGGCCCGTTTGACGAATCTTCCTCGCGAGAATCTACACCCGACGGATTCCGCCACAGAAAGGATCTTTCTGGGCCCTATTATTCTGAACTGCAGTCCCCAAACCCCTCCAACCCCTCACTCGCAGTCCTGTCGGCCTCGGGCGCCGATAGGCCTGCTAGTGTGGTTTCTATGGATGAGTGGAGGAGACGACAGGCTCCCCAGGGGCTCAGGAGATATGCTACAAGGAAGGTGAAGTTGCAGCATGGGCAGGTGCTCTCTCTCGACTATCCTGTGCCTTCAGCTGTGCAGAATGCAATACAGGCGAAATACAAATCTACGGATGCTGACGCTGCTGCTAATGAGTTTACTCACATGAGATGTTTGTTTTCCCCCATCTCACATTTTTTCTTCTCTCCCTTCTTCCTCGCTCGACCTTTGCTACGGGAACTTTATGGCAGTTGGCTCCGAGACAGTTACTAATTTGGGTACCGCACCCAGACACTGCGGCAACATGTGATCCTGACGACTTTACGCTCAAGAATGGATACGATCTGAGACCACGGATGTATAACCGACACACGGAGCTACTAATAGCCATCACTTACTACAATGAAGACAAAGTGCTCACGGCCAGAACTCTTCACGGGGTGATGCACAATGTCCGTGACATTGTTAACCTGAAAAAATCAGAGTTCTGGTGGAAGGGGGGGCCAGCTTGGCAGAAAATTGTTGTTTGTTTGGTTTTCGACGGAATCGATCCCTGCGACAAGAACACCCTCGATGTATTGGCCACTGTGGGCGTGTTTCAGGATGGTGTTATGAAGAAGGATGTTGATGGCAAAGAGACCACGGCTCATATCGTAAGTTTGTTTTTTGTTTTTGTTTACCTTCGTGGCGTTTGTTTATTTGCGAGGGAACGGGTGCGGGTCGTCGTCGCATCATATTGGCGGTGGGTTATCCGATGGTGTATGTGCGGCAATGCAAGCCTCCCGCGTTCACGCAACCGAGAATGGTTCGGGTTGTCTTTTTGCGGTGTCTTACCGTGTTTTCGCTTCTTCCGGCCAGGTACGGGCTGAGAAGGCAAGAAGGCAAAATGCATTTTTTTTTTTGGCATCTCTTAATTTTCTCTCGCTCGGAGATACATTATTTATTTCTAGATTGAATGAGAGTTTCTCCGGCTAATTTTTTCCTTTTTTGGCGGACAGTTTGAATATACTACCCAGCTGTCGGTGACTGCTCACCAGCATCTTGTCAGGCCTACCGACGATACGGATAGCTCCGCTTTTCCACCGGTACAGGTAATGTTCTGTCTTAAGCAACGGAATTCTAAAAAGATCAACTCCCATCGATGGTTATTTAATGCCTTCGGAAGGATCCTAAATCCGGAAGTTTGCGTGCTTATTGACGCTGGTACCAAGCCTGGTTCCAAGAGTATCCTTGCTCTTTGGGAAGCTTTCTACAACGATAAGAACCTTGGTGGAGCCTGCGGTGAGATCCACGCCATGTTGGGTAAGGGAGGGCGAAACCTCCTCAACCCCCTCGTTGCGGCACAGAATTTCGAGTACAAGATTTCAAACATTCTGGACAAGCCGTTGGAGTCGGCGTTTGGTTATGTCAGTGTGTTGCCCGGTGCTTTCTCGGCCTACCGGTTCCGTGCCATCATGGGCCGTCCGTTGGAGCAGTACTTTCACGGCGATCACACGCTTTCTTCTCGGTTCGGGAAGAAGGGTATTGATGGGATGAATATTTTCAAGAAGAACATGTTTTTGGCTGAGGACCGCATCCTTTGTTTCGAGCTTGTTGCTAAGGCGGGTTCTAAGTGGCATTTGACATACGTTCGGTCATCAAAAGGAGAGACGGACGTGCCGGAAGGAGCTGCAGAGTTCATTTCTCAGCGTCGAAGATGGCTGAACGGCTCTTTCGCTGCTGGTCTCTACTCGCTCATGCACTTTGGTCGCATGTACTCTAGCTCGCACAACATCATTCGCATGTTCTTTTTCCATATCCAACTAATCTATAACATCTTTTCGACCTTTATGAGTTGGTTCTCGATCGCTGCGTTTTGGCTCACAACATCTGTTATCATGGACCTTGTCGGTGATCCGACTGACGAGGATAAGGAAAGGGGGAAACACGCTTGGCCCTTTGGTGATACTGTTACGCCGGTCTTCAACGACATGTTGAAATATATTTATCTTGCTTTCCTGGTTTTGCAGTTTATCCTTGCTTTGGGTAATCGTCCGAAGGGGTCCCGTCACAGCTACCTTTTGTCCTTCTACGTGTTCTCGATCCTTCAGTTTTATGTTCTCGTGCTCGCCTTCTACCTTGTTGTCCGTGCCTTTACGAACCCGGAATCCTGGTCGGACTTGAAGGCGGACACGGTAGGGGGGTTTATCAAGCAGTTCTTTACTTCGAATACCGGTCTTATTATTCTGGCCCTGGCTTCAACTTATGGTATTTACATTATCGCTTCGCTAATGTATCTCGATCCCTGGCACATGTTACACAGTTTCTGGCAGTACATAGTGATGGCCTCGTCGTACACCAATATCCTCAACGTTTATGCCTTCTGTAATTGGCATGATGTTTCTTGGGGTACCAAGGGATCCGACAAAGCCGAGGCACTGCCCTCAGCGAAGACCAAGGTTGAGGGTAAATCGAAGGTTATAGACGAGCCGGAGAAACCGCAGGCAGATATCGATCTAGCGTTCGAGGAGACTGTAAAACGTGCTCTCGCACCCTTCACCGTCGAGGAGGAAGTTGAGAAAAAGTCCCTCGATGATTCGTACAAGAGCTTCAGAACCCGATTGATCACCTTTTGGATCTTCAGTAATTGCACGGTAGTTATTCTGTTTACTTCAGAAAACTTTGACTGGTTCGGTGTTGATGTAAGCTCACCACGAATTCTTATTTTATGCAATTTAGATGCTAACATTGATGCCGGTAGTCTACTAAGCGAACAGCATGGTTCTTCCGGTTTGTCCTCCTCGCCACCGCCGCCTTGTCCCTCTTCAGGTTCATTGGCTGTGTCTGGTTCTTGGGTCGTGCTTCCATCCTTTGCTGTTTCGCCAGGCGTTGATCTTTTATGCATACCTTCTCTTTGTCACATTTCATTAGTGCTTGGGTTCGGGTTTTTTTCTTGTTATTCTTCCTTTTTCTTCCTTTGGCACGGTAGTAATGGGGGGCTATTTGCGGGAAAATGGGATTTCTTTTTCTTCCTCTTTTTAGCGTTTTTTCCTTATGAAGGGGATAAATTTGGTGGTAGGCTGTATATACCATGGCATATTAATGGAAAATTTTTTTTATATGTTTTTGTGAAGTGTTTTTCTATGGGATGGTGCGTAGGTGTGCGCTCGGGAGGGTACTGTAGTAGTAGTTGGGAATGGGACTTTGTAGACATGAGCTATCACTCGAGGTTATGGTAGATTGAAGTGAGTTAAGGGAGTGAATGAAAACGCCAGATATTAATAATAGAGACTTTGCGATTTTGCATCCAGAGTCAAATCCAAGCGATCTCATTGGCCCAGGGCTCTGTTTGACCCACATCCAGAGCCTTTTCGCAAAGTCTCTATTATATCAGGCGGATCTTTTGTTAAATTTACTCCACCGAATCTAATCTTAATCCCGACATAAGGGACCTTAGCAATTTAACTGCCATCTCGGCATACTCCTAGTTAGATTAGGAAACCTGCACACCTGACGACGATGCAACCGAAGACAACCAAAAAAGCGACTCTAACAATGGAGTCCACCACCTCTCAAAAGCCTTAGACATTCGAGAAACAGGTTCTTGGGTAATCTAGACTCCACACGAACCGACCCGTCCAGCCGGATTCTTGACAGATTCGCTCGATTCGTTCGGTATCTCAAGTTTATCAACGTTCTGGGAGTTGTCCGGGGGCCATCAACACCAACCGGGGAGAGTACAGTAAAGTACAGTACTGGAAAAAAGAAAAAAAATCCTTCCGCTCACCAAGAGATCAAAACCTCCAGAAGCACAGAAAACCACATTTTCTCCTTATTTCCCCTCAATCTAGCCACACACAATGAATGAATGATTCTTTCGCAAGTCTGAAACCACAAGGTAGCTTAACTTAATCTTCAAAAAAAAACAAAAAAAAAAAAACAGTTATGATAATAATATGAAAGAAAATCTATCTGTGTTGTCATTAATTAACTTATCCCCCCCCTTTTTTCTTCTTCTCTGCTCTGTACTGTACACCTACTGACCAAAAGGAAATTAAATTAAAGAAAAAAAAAAAAAAAAAAAAGTAAAGTGAAAATTACTTCCTCCTCCTCATATCAATCTTCAATCATCATCCACCATGAGTTGGCCGGTTCGGGTACTGTACTGTACGATACCCTAAGCTCACGAACTAAATGTCAAGTTATTGATCAAGTAATTTTCCTAACCTTTTTATCATACATACATAAACATGTTTATAGAATTCCTCATTTTCTATGATATTATATAGCTAAACAAACTCCTTCATGAAAACTATCCTTTAGTTTTCATCTGAAAAAAAAAATCAATAACCTTATATATAGTGAAGAATAATAATAATAAAAAGCTAAGGCGAAATAAATGTAATCCTCTCACGGTACTAGAGGAATTCTAACTAGTCGTGGCACCACTGGTAGGCGAGGCGAGGACTTGCGATAACGATACCGCGAGCACACAGGGCAGTGCCGGGGCAGTTCTGGAGCGGGGGAAAGGGGGGGGGGTCACTTTTCCGATTAGTTCCTGATGAGTTTAGAGAGTGCTTGGGAGCATATAATTACCTTTTTATTTATTTTATTATTATTATTTTCAAGGGAGGGAGGGGTTTCTGTTTTTTTTTTTTTTTGGGGGGGGGGGTGGCACTGTGGAAAACTGGGTCAGCTTCTATTTTCAACTGTATGGAAATGGAGGGTGGCTTTTCTTACTGTTATGTATCTGTAGGTTTGCAAGGCTTGGAGGGGGGGGGATATGCCATACGATACATTTCTTGAACGCCGGGCTTGGCATTTCCACAACCCCCCCCACCGGTAAATTGCTGTGGTGTCCAGATTGTAAAACATTTTGTTTGGAGACTTTGTTTCACTGTAGTAGTGAGCAGGTGTGTGTGCAGATCTTATATTGGTTAATTTCCACTTACATTTTTTTCTTCAACCAGATGGCAGCGACAAGCTTGTTGGTGTCTTTATCGCACCCGGCATCAGCTACCACGGGGATTACCTGGTTGGTGGTGTTGATGGCATACTGGCCTGCCAGTGCCGGCTCAACACCACCTTGAGCTTAGACCCCAGATGTGCTAGACATGGTGGTGTAGCATTGAAAATGAGCCTGCAGAGTCACACCGCCCATGTTTTTTTTTCCCGGTGTGCTGCTGGGTGGTTTGGGAGGATTACACCCTTACCTGGTACTGGTATTTATAGTGGTTGTTGTTTTGGGGTGTTGCTTCGGGATTTTTGTGTGGGTGTGGTTGAGAAGCTGAGCATGTAAGCCCTCTATTGGGGCTACATAAATTATTTATTTACCTAGTTCTGTGCTTGGAGTGGAGAGCTGTTGGGGTTTGGGGGTTGAGGGTGTAGGATGGGGATGAGGGAGAGGGAGAGAGGGGAGCAAGAAAGAGAGAGGTAGGTAGAGAGGAAGGGGGGTGAGAAATGGGTGAGAGGGGTAATAGGGGGAGAGAGAGTGGAGAGATTTGGGAGGAAAATAGAAAGGGGAGGAGAGGAGAGGCGAGAGATGGTAGTTAGGAGAAAGAAAAGAAGGAGGATGAGAGGAAAGTGCAGGTGGGGTGGAGTGGATTTGTTGAGCTGATAGTGTTGGCGCTGGAAGGTGATGTACCGGAGTCTTGGATTTCCTCTACATTGTGATAGTAGACGAACAGAGGGGAGGATAGTGAGAGAGGAAGAAATGTGGGATTGTGCAGAGAAGGAGGGACCACCAATGAAGGTGTGGTTTGTGTTTTATGGTGTTCGAGTGAGAGGATGGTTGATGAAAAGGAGAGGGGTGGAGAGGCTCCTTTATATAGACGGGCCGGGATCGTCTCGGCACTTTTTATCATACCAAAAGGGAAATTGGGTTCCGAGTTCAGAAGGTAATCAAGGGTTTAGAGCTAAAGAGAGGGAAAAAACAGTATCATAACTGTCCCCTGAACGATAGAGAATCATATTCTATCACTCGGAGATAAACTATTCGAAAGCTAAGTTTATGGTAAGCTACCATACGATGCGATACAACACGGTAAACCAACAACGCGCTGTTAGCCGAGCCATCGTAAAGAAAGCTTTGGGTCATAGTGCTCGCGGGTCTTTGCCGGAGTCCTCACCAAGCGTTAGGCTCGTGAAGGCATCCCTGGTACCGAATCTTTTGCACATCGTTCCGCGCTCCTGCCCACGGAGCCCAGCCCTCTCTGCGGGGAACCCTGAATGATTGCCTGTTCCCTCACTATCACCCACCTACGAGCCCCCAGTTTCTTCTCCTTGCAAGTCTCCCTTTATCAAAGCCTGTTCTATGGGTTACGGCTAACATAGGGTTGCAGCTGTCTCGTCGATCTTCGCCAACGAGTCCCCACTAATGGCGCCCTTCTGGCTGGGGAAGCTGCACCGATGACAGAGGAAGGATTCTTTAAAGACTCCTATTCATGGCTGGATAATATCATCTCCCGTTTAAGCTTCGATGGATGTCCATCCAGGGGAGATTATGAGGGCGGTTACAGTGGCTGACAATGTTCCTCAGTACGGTGCATATGAATCCTTACACTCATATAACCCAGCTCAGTTCACTACCGTAAAAACTCGAATAATTGGCCCATGTGCTATGTAGTCCGGAATTTCCTCCTCTGGAAAAGGGGGGGGGGGAAACACACAGAAAAACACGCCCCCAGAGACAAAAGAAAAAGTAAAAAAAAAACACAGACCTTACTAGGAGAGGCAAGTCCAACGTCCTAGCACATGGGCCAATTATTCGAGTTTTTACTGTATCGTATCGAGGAGGAAGGTATGCTGCTTTTCCTTCTACCCTTATTAAATAAAAATATTTTTCGCTAATAAACAGAAATTCTTTGCTGATCTTATTGCACAAATTAACAAAAACACGAATTGCAAAGCCGAGCCTACGTCTCCCACGCGGGATAGCTATACTAACACTTTAGCTTATCCGTCGGCCATCTCTGGGGGGACGGTTGGTGATCTCAGCTCCCAGCAGGTTCTTGCGGCAAGGAAAGAAAACACGGAGATACGGACGGTAGCAATTTTATGGTCTTCTGCATACAACACCGCTATTGACGGGCTATGGCTCTTGCATCCCCTTAGAGTGTATCTTATTATCTCTATTTAGTTAATAGAATCCTAATACTGCATTCGCCGCAATCATGAAATACCGACGAACGTGCCCAGGTTGCTGCTGCCAGTGGAGATGGGAGTATTAAATCGTTCGGTACAAAGCTAGGATACAAGCACAGAAAAGAGTGGTGAGTAAGGCTTTAAGATATGCCTCGTAATACAAAGATGTAGGATTCACGACAACCAGGGCGATATCCCAAAGAACAAAGTTTCCATTCGTGGGCTACAGAAGAAAGCAGAGTATCAAATTAGTGCATTGTTGTTGCTTCTAGTCGCAAAGTCACATAAGCCTGAAAGCACAACAAGTAATCAAAGACTCACCACGGCTGTCACCTAATCCCCTCCATAGTCCAACCCACCCGTGCCCAATACCTCAATCTACTACAAACCCCCCAGACGAGCTGCTTGACCCACTCTCTTCTTCCGTGGCTGCTAGAATTAGCTTTGACTGCAACTCACGTGAGAGATCAACAAGGCTGACGTACAGTATTCGTCTTGAGAACTGACTTCAGGTGCAGGAGGCCAGATGGCCTGGTAATAGTCTCTCATATCGTGCTCGGCGATCACATAATTTGCCTCTCCGCGCTCTTTTTTTGGGCTTGCGTAAAAAGATATCTCTAAGCTTCAGCTTCAGAGGGCACCGGTGACTGATTCGGGGGTAATATTGATTACCCTTTTGAGAGTTGGTCCGGTAACTTCATCTTTATCGTTCCCGCGGGTCTGTTGTGGATTTTCGACCGTAGCTCGTTTCCACAGTTCAGTCCGTATGGTTTTGTCCAGTGTTCCCAACCGCCCCGGGCGCCCTACAGGGCCCTGGCGGGCTTGCAGTCTCGGGCGTCCAGGGCCGGGTGGGTAAGGACGGCAGGGCATGGCGTCCGTATTTTATGAAGACCGCTGTCCTAGGGGTTGAGGGCCGGGCCCGGGAGTCTTAATATGGTGCCTTGAACTTAAAACGTACGCCTGGCTCTGTGCGGCATGTAGCGCTCAACCCTCTAAGAAAAAAAACCCTAATAACTCAAGTGAACTCAAGTCTCAGAGTTTCATATTGAATTCAAAGTGAATTCTGATGATTAATCTAGGATGCCTTTCAATATCTCATAATACAAAGCTTAAAATCTCAATTCCCTTAACTCTGAAATAATTCTGTTATTCTTTAACCCTTGTTTCTACAGATAATAATTCAATCTCTATATGCTCTCCCTTCAGCTTGCCGGCTCAAGCTGAACCAGCCATTGTAACTCCTGCAACCACAGCTTACTGATCTACCCTTCTCAGTCGTGCGAGACACGAGAGAATTAAGCAACAAATGCTTTGTTTAGAAAGCCAGTTATGCAGTTGGTATGGAGTGGATCAAAGCTGTGACCATAATTATTAATATAATTCTTATATAATTAATTTAATATAATATTGTTTTATAGAGATAAAAAATCTTAAAGGTTGAGGTAAAATAGAATATTTCATATATTTAATGTATCATTATTTTATAAAGGAGACAGTAACAATATCAGTATATATTTGTGAAAATATCACAAACAAACTTATTTAGTATCTATTATACTCTATAATATCTAATTTCTGTAAGCTGAAATTTTTTTTTTTTGTTGAAAAACACAAGTTCAAAGGCTCCAAATATTATATGTTCTTTGTATTTGATTTTCTGTAGGCTGCTATTATTATTATAGAGTAATAGAATTCTAATTAAATGTTCATTTACATGCTTAGATTCACATACTTTTTAATTGAGTTTATATATCAACATTTACATGGACAGTGTATTGAACTTGTTGTGCTATATCTAGTTGCCAAGGGGTATGAAAACTTATTAGACACGAGTGTACAGTACTTCTTGCTTGATTGTATGCTATGCTGAGGGGCTACAGGCACCTATTTATACTACAGGAAGGCAGAATAAGACCATACATGACATATGTAATATGTAGGAAAAAAAGGGAAAAGTCAATGACAATACCATTGCATAATACAACAGTAACAGAAGGGAAAAGCAAGTGAGACAACAAAAACTAGTCCTATGATAGAGTTTCTGAAGAAGCTCTGTTGTGGTCAACCATGTTATGAGTTCATCTACTGATGAACTCATACCAGCAACTATGACAGAAATACTGCCATAATCAATGACATATCCGGTGCATATTCGGAAGTCATTACAACACACCCGATGGCAAATACCGGAAATAATGATAGTGGTCAAATGGTACTTCCAATTTTGTATGGACTTCCCATACAAAAAGTACTCGAGTACATTGCAACCTCATCCAACCTAGACTCTAAGCTCTCAGCGATCGTTGCGAAGTGGGAAAATTCTCATAGTTTCTATGGTTCCGGAAGACTAGACACTATACCAGTTTTTCCACAAAAAGTGTGACAATTTTGCCTGTAATGCCAAGTGTAATACACCAAAAAAGTGTAGCCCTACAACCTAAGTCACCAAGCCTACATACATAAATACTAATGATATAATAATAATATTTTCATAGTTGTATTCGTTTTATAATTAATTCTTTCTCTGCCAACTCTGAACATTTCTTTTACACAACTTGAAATACTCTAGGTCTAGGTCAGCTGCCTATACCTACTTCCTATTCTGATTACTTTCTTCACCAATTGCAAGTTTAACTTTATATTCTGTTTACAGGTGACTTTCCAGAGAGTCTCAACTTGTTTGATAGACAAACTAAGAATGAATTTAGAGCTTGAAAATGAGAAAAGACAGGCCAGAACCCACAAGCATGTTTGCAAACACTGAGCAACCCATCAAGCTCAACCACTCACTATTCATAAGCCACCAATGTCAGGCAAAGAGAGAGTACAGAAATATCGATTGAAGAAGCAATAAGAAGCAGCAAGTGTAAATGCAACTTCTGATCCTCCTGCATTGTCTTCAGCCAGTGGTACAAAAAGCTACCCTTCAGCTGAGAGAACCAAGCAGTATCGTTCACGAGTCTACCAGCGCCGTGGCTATCTCAAACCTCTTCCTTTAACACAAAAGGAGCGGGACTGTCACAAGTATGCTAAGAAAAAGCAAGTATAACTCAAAAGATAAATTGAAGATAGCAAGAACTTAAGCTGCTAACAAGTAAGTTATTAGTTTAGATATGGAGAAATCTAAAGAGTGCTAATATTCAAGCTATAGGCTAAGAATCTACAAATGCAAGCTTGTTCAAGCTGGCCATGCTTTACAGGTCCACTTACCATGATGAATGAAAAAGTTCTTTTACACTCCTTGTAGCAACTAAAGTACAAGATCTACCCTTCCAAGAAGCAATGACTGGCACCTAGCTCAAATTTACAGTTTGATTGGAATTTTCAGCTTTATAGTTTTATTAAGTTACAACTAAAAGCAAAAAGAGAATGGAAGTCAGCAGAGCTGAAGAGGAAAGAAAGTGATCCAATTACAGCCCACAAGTTGAGAAAGGACTTGGCGCTGATAGTGGCCAAATCAGGAAGATGGAGTGTATGGGTTATGAATCGGATTCTCAGACAAGAGGTTGATTACATTCGCCATGAGAAGCTTCCTTCCCCAAGGCAAGGAAAGCATATAAAGGTGGCTAGTTGGCTTACTGAAGATGGAACAAAGATGGCAATGCAGGAGTATATGTCACAAGCTGGTGAAGGTATGTTCAGCTATAGATTTTAGTAAATACAAACCAGAATTTTGACTTATGATTGGTTTAATAAGAGATGGACTCAATTGGACTCGCTAAAGCTATCACCAATTATTGGACTGAAAAGTACAACATCTTGGATGAAGGAGATGATAGTGAAACTCAATTGCCTAGCATCTCTATTGCTGGAATCTAAAGGAGGATTAAGAGATTACTATCTAGTCGATCAGTAAGAGCATGGGTATTAAAGTTGGAATAGAATTGGAAAGAAGTCAAAAGAGGTGTGTATAAAGATGGTCATGAGCGTGAGGATGTGAAGGCATATCGTGACAATCAATTCCTGTTAGGCATATGGAAATCCAAGAGATGTGCACAGACCCACGGTAGGGTAACTGCGCACAGACCCTCGATTTACTGGAGTGCCAACACCCCCCTCTGGCCCCCTTATGGGACCCACACGTCATTAGCGAGATTTCAAGAGTTGCGTCCCATAACTAAAATGTCACATCAATGAAGCCCACTTCATAACACCATATACATTGCCGCCGTCCGTCCGACCGCATGCTGTTCGCAGGATATATGAGAGGGGACCTTTGGCGATATCTGGGAAGTGGAATGGAGGAAATCCGTCGGAGGCGCGTTGAGATAGTAGGCTTCAAAATTAGGCTTCCTAAACTATAGGCCGAAGGTGACGGGACATTTTTGGCAAAATACTCCAAGAGGATATCCCAATAGTAGAAGCTATTAGGGGCATACCGAATCCACCCATACCCTTCTGAGATCAGCTGTAGGTTGGTTGGTCCTAGTAATAGGACCCCTCTATGGCGGCCGGTGGACCAAGGGGAAGCATGCTCAGAATAGAAGACCTAGATAAGTCAGAGTCCCTTGAGATGCTGACACGTCGGGCTCGGACTTGCGATTGGCACTAGGTGGCCTGGCATGAACTTGATCACTTCATGACCGAAGAGACTACTAGAATGATGGTCAACCAGACTAGAGTAATATAATAGTCTATACGGATATCTAAGTTGGAGGCCATTGTTTGGCATAACAAATAGCGCAGTCATCTCAATGGAGGAATACTATTCCGAGTCTGTGAAAGAATGTGATAAGTTTCAGGGTCAAACCGTGTTCGCCCATATAAGATTCTGGACGTTTGCGTATTAAAACCCGAGTGGTACTTCAGGGGCATAGTAGTTAGAAGTAGTCCGCGAATACTCAGACGCGGGATATAAATATCGAAGTGCCTCTCGAGCTTTACAGACATCATCAAGTAACGGAGAAGAGATCTTATCAATATAAAATTGTTTACCTCATGTAACCGCCTCTTGGGAGATGCGGTAAACGTAGACTTAACGGGCTTTGTTCTTTACCGAAAATGGTAACTAGCGAAGCAAAGTCCGGAGGCTTTAACCGAAGTTGTTGAATAGACTTCTTACTATATCGCAACTACTGAAGTCTGCGAGATGTTTGGTAGGTCTCAAGCTAAAGATTCTTGAAGTGAACTGAAGAGAGTAACTGTTCAACCAAGTATATTGAAAACTCTGTCTGCCGAAGTCTGCTTCCTCTAACGTCGAGAATAGCAGTTCTTAAATACACTTCTTAGGCTACCAGGAGCCTTGTTCTCATCACATATAAGACTCCAAAACGGTAGCCTTGAAACCAAACATAAAACATATAGAGTATCAAACCGATACTCGAAACCAAACATAAAACATATAAAGTATCAAACTGATACTCGAAACCAAACATAAAATATATAGAGTATCAAACCCTATACTATCAGGCTAGAGGCACACCTCGTTTCATGAAACAATTTCAAAACTCAAACAGTATCAACTGATACCTGAAAATCCTTAACCAGTAACCTGCACCGGTTACACCCTGAAAACAAAATAAAACCCTTATTTCAAAATATAACAAAAAAATCTCTAATTTTCGCTATCATAATCAGAATTCAAATAAGGATCTCAAAAGCCTTTATCAATCGGGGGTACATCTGAATAGCTCTCAAAGCCATCCTTAGTGGGAGAATCACACATAGGAATAAACCCAGAAAATACCGTAGGAAATTCATCTCCTGGCATGTTATCTGTCCACCATGCTTGAATCAAATCCATCGCATGTTCCAATCCTTCCACCGGTTCCCAACTGTTCTTGCTTGCTGGATACCCTTTCCAACTAACCAGGAACTGTCCTTTGCCGTATCCTTCCCTATAATCGAGGATGGATTGGACTTCCCATTCCCATTCTTCGTTGATAAGGATAGGTGCTGGTTTTGCAAATGTTCGTCCAGGGAACTGAAAATTGTCATTAGGGTGGTAGGGTTTGACTACTGAGCAGTGGAAAACTCCTTTCTTCCTTCGGTACATCCTAGCGTCCATGCTAACCGTATAGTTCTGGGTGTGTTCGTCAAATTCGAGTACTGTAAAAGGGTCTCGCCAGCGTGGTTGCAATTTCCGAGATCTGCCAGATTCCGTTGCAAACTGGTCCCCAAAAACCATAATCCTTTCCCCAATCTCGACAGGTTTGTGTGAGTTCCTTCTCATAGCTGCCACTCTGTTTGATCTTGCTCTAGCCAACCATAACGCTTGGTATGCTGCATTTCTGATCTCTTGGTGTCGATTGTAGTAATCATCGGATGCAGGTACTGTTGTAGCATTGACTTTATAGGTATCGAGCAGTTGGTATTCTCGTCCATACACAGCTTTGTATGGTGACATTCCAATGGTATCGGAGTGACCTGCATTGGAGTAAGCTGTTACTTCAGGGAGGGAGGTAAGCCAGTTGGTCTGGCGTGCGTTCAATACATTTCTTAATACTGTTTTCAGTTCTTGAATCTTCCTTTCTGCTTGTCTGTTGGTCTGGTGGTGGCCAGGCATAGCCATAATGTGTTCGACTCCTATCGTCTTCAATGTTTGTTTCCAAAACTAGGAGGTGAACCGGGGATCCGCATCGCTAACAATCGACGTAGGTATTTCATGAGGGGTGAATATATGGTGACGTAGTAATTCTATTGTCGAAATCGCAGTAGCATTCACTGATGTTGGTATCAGCCAGCTGAACTCAACCGCTCTATCTACTACCACCAATACTGAATTATATTCTTTCAGCTTAGTAAAAGGACCCATGAAGTCGATAGCATAGCTCGAAAATATCTCAGAGGGAAAAGGAAGCGAGAGGGTGTTGCCGGTAGGTAATGTAGTCTTTTCCCGATTCAGTTGACATATGTCACACTGGTGGACATAGTCTTTGAAGTCCTTCCTCATCTCCGGCCAGTAGATGTATTCTGTTGTGTACCAGAGGTTTCGATCAGCGCTATGGTGTCCTTTATTATGTATCTCCCCTATTATCAGTTCTCTTAGTATTTCTCCATTCACTCCATGACCCTTCGGAATGTAAAGGCAATCTTCTCCGCCTCTTGTAGTAGTGTAGAGTAAACCATTGCGTATTCGGTAATGTTGCATCATTCCGTTTTGTGAAGTGAGGCTGGAATCCTTTGCTAACTGATAGATAGGGTCGTTTCTATATCCTTTAACCATCTGTTCCCTCCAAATGTTCTTCATATTATCCACTCCTTTGATAATATCCCTTTCGTCCACCACTTTTTCTAATACCGTTACCTCCTCCTCCTCTTCAGTTGTTTTGTACACTTTATAGAGCTCACATTTCTCATGAGGTAGGGAGGGTGGTTCCACTACCGGAACTTCATTCAGGTATGCGAGGGGTCCTCCATGGAGGGTTTCGTTATGGTGGTGTTCAGGGTACTCGAAGTCATGACATTCGGTAGAGGGTGTGCCACAGCCTAAAGCTTTCTTGACACAGTCTTTAATAGCTCAGATATCGAGGCAGGGGCGTGGTGAATGTGTATCTCTATCATTGTGATCATCATTGGTGTTAGGTGGAGTTTCGATAACTGGCAGGCTACTGCAAGAGGAGCGGGCGTAGGTCTTAGTCTTAAGTTTCAATTCCTCATGGTCAGGGCAGAAGGGTATGTTGCAGAATGCCTAATGCATTGATGCATATTCAAGTTCCTCCTCACTCCTACCACTGGTATAGCTTTGATGGTTTCCCCAATCGTTTAGGGGTTCACTATTTCTGTAATCGTTTGCGTCTAGCTGTGCTTGCTCCAGGCTGCAATTGCTTCCATATTCTGAATGACCACCGATGTGCTCAACTGTGAGGGCTTCGAATCGAGACATTTCGTGTTCAATAGTAGGTTCTTCACAAGAAAGGAGGGATGAAATAGGTGAGGAATTAGGTGAATCGTCTTCTGATGTGGGATTGTTTGCAGTCTGTGGATAATCATCGTTCTTATCATAAAGGCGGGATAAGGCATCTGCTAAATAGTTCCATTTTCCTGGTCTGTACACTATTTCAGTATGGTACTTCCCAATAAACCCTCGCCATTGTAGCTGTTTTTTGGTGGGTGTCCTGCTTGTCTTGAGGTACGTCAGAGGCAAGTGATCTGTGAAGATAGTAAACTTGCTTCCTGCAAGTATATGATGAAATGCGGTCAGTGCATCAACTATCGCTAGGGCTTCCTTGTTGGTTGTGCCGTAATTCATTTGGGCATTAGAGAATTTCCTGCTATGAAGTGAAGCAGGTCTGGCGTTTTCTGGTGTTTCTCCTTGTCCTACCCAGGCTCCCACTCCTATGTTGGATGCGTCAGTTATCAACCATATTGGAAGTGACGAATCATATTGTAGTGGTTTCATAACCTCATATTTTGAAACAACTCGCTTAACATTATCCATGGCTTGGTCTTGGGTGGCAGTCCACACAAATTCTGCAACTCTGGTAAGTTCCGTTAGGGGTGATGTAATGGTTGTAATGTATGGCAAAAACTGGCTAATGTAGTTGACTGTTCCTAGAAATTCCTGTAACTGTTTCTTGGTTTGTGGCGTAGTCCATTCTTCGATCTTCGATATCTTTTCCGGTGCTGGTGAGAACCCTTTGTCATTGATAATATGACCCAACACTTCTATGCTTGTGGCGAAGAATTCTGATTTCTTCCTGCTTGCAAAGAATCGAGCCTCCTTGAGCTTGTCGCAAATCAGAGATATGTGTTTCAAATGTTCAGACTCAGTATTGGAAAAAATAAGTATATTATCAATATATACACACATGAATTGTCCCAGATAGTCGGCGAATAAATCCCACATTATACGCATGAAAGTCCCTGGAGCATTCATATCTCCTTGTAGCATAACCTTACTGACGAAACATCCAAATGGTGTTTTGAAAGTATTCTTGCTTACATCTTCTGGTTCCACTCTTGTTTGAAAGTAGGCATCGCAAAGGTCGATTTTACTGTGGTATCTTGCCCTAGCTAGGGCATTCAGGATCATCGTTTGGTTGGGAATGGTCTCCATATCTTTGATTATGATCTCATTTCTCACTGTGAGGTGCACTAATGGCCTCATTCGTTTCTTGTCCTTTTTCTCTTGCGCAAACATGGGGGCTGCCGATGAAACTGCTTGTCGTTTGATGATTCCTGCTTTCTCTTTTTCTCTTAGCCATATACTCATGTCTGTTGCCCATCGTTCCGGTATTGAGTAGGTAGGTAAAGAGTGTTGCTCCTTTCCTGGCTGGAGGTTGATCTTGTGATTTATCCTCCTTAGAGGCAGCAGGTTTTCTGGTATTTCCTCTGGAAATACTTCCGGGTGTGAGTCCATAACATCTTCAGTGCTAATCACTGCTGCTCGGATTATGCCACTAGTAGGTGTGCAAATAATTCGAACATTCTGTTTGGGAAACAGGATAGATAATTTGCCACATTTGATTTGAGCTTGGTGTTGTTCCAGGAAAGGCATTCCTATTAGTGCATCATATTTTGCTAGGTTGTCAACCAACATCCTGGTTCCTGGTGCACTCAATTTTCCTGCTGATATGTTGACTGAACATTCTTTATGACCTTCGGATCGTGATCCTTTCATAGCTAGGTGTATTCTGATCGGAGTCTTCAATTCCTGACAAGGAATTCCGTGCGTGGTCACAAAGGTAGGGAGAATTAAGTTTGCTCCTAGCGATCTGGTATCAAACAAGACTCTGGCTTCCTTGCCATTGATGTGCATTGTTCCCTCGAGCGGGTCATGGGGTTTGACATTTGTTGGTCTAGCGGCCATGGTGATGATGTCTTCCTCTTCTTTCTCTATTTCCATACCATTGATAAACACCTCTTCCGCTAGTTGCTCTTGTTCCATTCTATTGGAGGTGACTTCTTTCTTCACCTTAGCCTTGCCCTTGCCTTTGCTCTTGTCATCTTTGCTAGGACAGTCTCTTGCTAGATGTCCTTTACCTCTGCAGGTATAGCAAAGACCCTTTTCTTTTCGTTCCTTAGGTTTGGAGTGGGGCTTGTTGTTGGTTTTCCGATTTTCCCTTCGTCCTTCTTGTTTGGAAATGAATTCCTTTGCTGGTTTTTCAAACCTTTCCTTCCCATAAGCACCAGTGCTTTTTAGGGTAGCATCAATGCTCTCTGCATTTTGTATAACTTCCATAACAGTGTCAGTTTCAGCATGCTGTAATTCCGCTTCTTGCCCTAGTCTAGGGTGCATACTCTTGAAGAACTGTTGAATGAAAGCGTAGTCGCTTATGGTATTTGCAGATAGGCGTGATCGAAACATTAGCATGTTGGTTGCTATAGTTGATATTCTCTGTATCTTGCCATTATACACTTGTGTGATTTCATAGAACTTGTGATAGGTATGATCTTTCTGTTTCGAAGATTGGAATCTTTCTCGTAGGAAACCAACAAGGTCTTCTCTGGTCATGTCTTCACCGAAATACTCTGCTGCTTGAAAAGCTGCTTCTTGAACTCGTCCTTCAGTATGGGGGATCCAATGGTTTCCTCCTCCTGCCTCGCTGGTCCGTAGACCATTAATCTGCAGGTATAACTGTACTGAATTATACCATCTATCAAACGCTTCTAGTTTGAGATCATCTCCTTTACCAGTAAACTTACTGGGCGAAAGTACTTTGATACTGAGTTTAGCTGTAACAGCTGGGTTAGGCCTAGGTGTTGGTGGTCTTGGGACCTCTGGTGCTCGGGCTCTGGACCCTGAGGGTCCTGCTTCTGAAGCCATGTCGTCTGATCCTTTGTCGCTATCAGAGCTATCAGGATCATTACTTAGTGGTGCTCGAGGTACTTGTGTACTTGTAGGCTTTCTTGGGGATTCTGGGTACCCTCCGGGGGTAGTGGCTGGCGGTTCTAGTTGTTGTTGTGATGATTCTCCTATCGATTGTTCAGCAGCGTCTCTGGCTAGCTGCCTAGCAGCTGCTTCGCTTGCTGCCTGCTCTAAAGCTGGAGTCTTTGTGAACTGTCCTTTGGAATCCCTAGTGCGCTGTTGAGAACCTTTCTCAGGGGCCTTGCCCTTACTTGGTCCTGAAACGCCTTCTATCTTGATAACTTGCTGAAGTTAAAAAAATGTAACTGCCTCTCGGGAGATGCGGTAAACGTAGGGTTAACGGGCTTTGTTCTTTACCGAAGATGGTAACTAGTGAATCAAAGTCCGGAGGCTTTAACGGAAGTTGTTGAATGGGCTTCTTACTATATCGCAACTACTGAAGTCTCCGCGATGTTTGGTAGGTCTCAAGCTAAAGATTTTTGAAGCGAACTGAAGAGAGTAACTGTTCAACCAAGTATATTGAAAACTCTGTCTGCCGAAGTCTGCTTCCTCTAACGTCGAGAATAGCAGTTCTTAAATACACTTCTT